>JAOTQR010083013.1:0-23239 GCA_025774065.1 Solanum ossicruentum
AATTTTCCACATATATTGGCATAATATGAGGTGGTACATGATATAAATTTTATGCAAATTAATTCTTGCAAAATGTGTGAGAAAAGATGTATTGGAAAAATGATTATTTGAGTTTGATAGTGAGTTAACAAATATTGTTATGATGATGAATGTTTTAAGCATGATATATTTGTAGCTAATCATTTTCAAAATGAAAATGGTAGTGTTTATATTTACTTAATCGATTGAGATAATTTTTGGTATTTTAGACTTATAATCTATTTATTTTAATAAAATGAATTTCAAACCTTGCACATTTATATATTTCAAATTTATTATTTTAATATCATATTAATGTACCTTTGGTATATTTTGTTTTGTTTGAATTCCTTTTTAACATTATTTTTTGAAAGATGTTATTGAATTTAATTTGTGAAATATATTTCTAATGTTTGAGAATGTAAGAAATAATGGTCACTTGAATAGTCTTAATTGTGATTTTTATTATAATGTAGAGGTTAAGTACATCTTTTCAAAAGAGAAGAGGTGACAAATTTTTATGTGTCACATTTATAGATATCTCTAGATATGTGTTTGATGTATTTGTTGATAAATTAAATTGCAATGTATATGTTAAATATAAATTTGTATGTTGCATATTAATTTAAAAAACTTTATAAATTGTGAAAAAGCTATTCACCCATTTTAAAATATTTGAAAGTATAGGAGTATTTTGAAAATATAGGGGTGTCTTGTAGTTGTTATACATGATCCTTACAAAAGAAAAATAGAATCTAAATTTTTGCATGTATGGTAGTTTCTTGTTAATACATTCTTGTGTTAATTTGTTGTGATGTGATTGAATGCAACATTATAATAATTTTAGTTTGTTGAAAAATTTATTTCTTTTATGGGGGGGATTATATTTATCATATTAGTATTGTACAAAATGATGTGAAATAATAGTCTCAAAGAAAGAAAAATGGTGACAAGTTTTACACTTGGTTGAAAATGATGATGTTGTTTGTATTTTGAAAAGAAATCATTGATGCTACAGGAGAGATAGCATAAGTATAGTACCTAATAAATTGAATATTTGATTGTACTAAGAGGAATACAATATATGATAGTAAGTGGATTTCAAAATCCATATATGGTCGCCAAGAAATAATGAAATTCTTTTGAAAAATAATTTTTGCAACGACAAAAGATAAATACATGTGTTTGAGGCACAGTATAATAAAGCAATTGCAATGAGATTAAAGTAATCTATATTATATTAAAAGAGTGAAGACCCCTAGAAATGTTTTTTGAAGTTTTTGTCTTTCATTAAAATACTTCGCTTTAGACAAAATCATCTTTTTACTATTTTTCTTCCATTATTATATTATTAAAATAGATAACATTAAATATTAATTATAGTAAGCATAATAAAATTTAAATATAAAAGATTTTCTTCTTATAATCAAATTCCTACATATTGAATCTTTTTTTAATTAAAATAGACTTGATCCACAAAAAATTAGTCAAAAACTCCTTAATAATAGCAAAAAACGAATATTAAAACGTCCAAATAAATGGCAAAGAAGGTGGTGGAAAAATAATTTTAAAAAAAGACAAAAATTTTTCTTTCTAAGAAAAAAGAAGTCCAAGAAAAACTCCCAAAAAGTTCATGAAAATAGGTAAAAATTTTGTGCATTCTTAAAACTCTATATAATACTTTGTACTCAATTTGTTTGATATTTTTTAATAACATGTGACTTTCTTTTCTAATTTTCATCTTAGTGTAATTTTTGTAAATTTCTGTCATTCTTTTAATTAATACATCTAAGTAACTTTTTCTTTTGTTTTTGGTTGTTAAGTGTTTCGTTTAATAGTTTTGGAGTCTAATGTAACACCCCGTGAAACTATCGAAATGGCCTTGAAACGTAATCGTTCTCTCAACGCATCTTCCAAAGCTCCGATGGAAAATTCGAGAACGAATTTACCAGCAGCACGGAAAATCGAGTCGAAAAATGGTTTCGACCTAATTTAAGAGCGACTAAAGCGAAAAATAATTTTTTGCTAATTAATTGAAAACCAGTGTCCGTCCGCGCCCCTGGCACGATGCGGAGGAGGCGCGGAGTAACGCTTTGTTTTTCTTCATTTTTCGGCTGAAATTGAAAGTCCCAAAAATTGGCGAAAATGTTCTCGTCCACACCCCTGGCGCATCGCAGACCAGTACACCAGTTTTAAACTTTTTCTTTTAAAATTCGAAAAAGTTTTTTTGGGCATTCCCAAACCATTTTTATGTGTTAAAACTTGTTTTAGAGGTCATCTAGTAGCGATTGAGGGTCTAAAACCCATTACTTTTCTAAATTTCCTACATGAGGGTTTCTGAGAGAAGAAGAACAGAGAGTAGAAGGTTCTGAATTCTGGTGCAAGTTCTTGAAGGAAGCTTGATAACTCTTTAACCCAGGTATGTAAAGGCTACCCAAAACATGAGACTATCCTCCCATGTGCCCCAATAGATATAGTAAACTAGAGATTGACAGTTGATAATTCTAGAGTTATGATTTCTTGAAACTTTCATGAGAATTTTCTTTAATGTCTATATATTATCTTAAATTGATGGTCCTCATCCTTGTAGTTACTATTTGCATGTATTATTGTAAAGTTTATATTTCTAATTTGCATGATTCTATTGTTAATGTTTCAAGAATGAACTTAGGTGTAATGTCTAGAGCCTTGATTGTTTGAATATGGTGATTATTAGAGTCGGAGGCCTGCGGTGAGTGTACAGATGACTGAAAAATTATTGAATTAGTGGTCTTAGATCCTAACGAGACTGAAATTTAGTTGAAGGAATAAACCTACTCTTTGAGTTGATTTATGATGAGAGGAGGTGAGTGTTCTTGCCTGTAGAGGCTGAGTGATGGACATTCCTGATGTATTGATAGACTTATGAGCATGTTGAGTCCTGGGAGGAGTACTACCACTGAAATGGTAAGAGTGAGTCCTACTTACACCCATTAAATACGTGGCAAGCATAGAAGAGGATTAGACCGTGAAAGAGAATATTTGCTTCACCCCACAGAGGTATGAAAGACTTCTTTTGGGATCCCCTCAAACTCGTCTTGTACCTCGACAAGGTATTGGATGGATATGGCAACGACATCTCTTCTACACTTGTTCGCACTCAAGATTTGGCATCACTACTTGTATAGAATGTATTTGGATGTGTTTACTGACCATCAGAGTTAGCAATACATGTTTAGTCACAAAGAGTTCAACCTGCGACAGAGGTGATGGTTGGAGTCGAAGTATTATGATATGAGCATTCTATACCACCTAGGTAAAGCTAATATTGATGTTGATACTCTTAGCAGGATGCTTTTGGGTAGCACTACCCATATGGAGGAAAGAAGGAGAGACCCAACTAAAGAAGTGCATAGATAGGCTCGATTGGGAATGCAACTTGAGTAGAAAAATGAAGGAGGGGTGAATGTTCAAAATGGGTCTACTTCATCTTTAGTGTCAGAAATAAAGGAGAAGCAAGACCAAAACCCTGTCTCGTTCCAATTGAAAGAAACGGTTCACAAGCACAAGGTGATAGTTTCTCCAAAGAGGGAGATGGGGTGTTGCGGTATGAAGAAAGATTGTGTGTTGCTGATGTTGATGGTGTTCAAGATAGGATTATGGCCAAAGCTCATAGCTGCAGATATTCTATCCACCGATTCTTCTAAGATTTACCACGACTTAAAGGAAGTCTATTGTTGGAATGGGATGAAGAAGGACATTGCTAAATTTGTATCTAGGTGCCCTAATTGTTAACTAGTTAAGGTTGAACATCATAGACCGTGTGGACTGGCCCAACACTTTGAAATTCCTAAATTGAAGTGGGAGATGATCAACATGGATTTCATCGTGGGCTTACTAAGATCCAAAAGCAGCATGATTTGATATGGGTGATTGTTGATAGGATGATAAAATCAGCCCACATCTTTGGCCATGAAGGTGGTGTATACGACTGAGGAGTATGCCCGGCTATACATTTGAGAGATTGTAAGTTTGCATGGGGTTCCTTTTTCTATCATCTCGGATAGAGGAGCTCAATTCACCTATCAATTTTGGAGATCCTTCCAGAATGGTTTGGTTACAAAGGTAAATTTTAGAACAAGTTTTCACCCTCAGATAGATGGGCAGGTAGAGCGTACTATTCAAACCTGGGAGGATATGTTGAGAGAGTGCATCATTGACTTCAAAGATAATTAGGATGACCATCTATGACTGATGAAGTTTGCATACAATAATAGCTACCATACTAGCATTCGGGTAACCCCTTATGTGGCTCTGTATGGGAGGAGATGCAGATCACCATTTGGTTGGTTTGAAATTGGTGAAGCTGAATTGATTGGACTTTACCTGGTCCACCAGTCCGCAGAGAAGGTGAAGGTCATCAAAGAGAGGTTGAAGATAGCACAGAGCCATCTAAATTCTTACACAGACATGAGGAGAAGAGACTTGGAGTTTGAGGTGGATGATTGGATATACTTGAAGGTGTCACCCATGAAGGGTGTCATATGGTTTTGTAAGAAGGGGAAGATGAGTCCACATTATATTGGACCATACCAGATTTTAAGAAGGATTGGGAATGTTGCTTACGAGCTAGAGTTGCTTTCTGAACTAGATGGAGTTCACCTAGTGTTCCATTTGTCAATGTTAAAGAAGTGTTTGGGAGATCTGACATTAGTAATTAATGTTGACAGTACGGAAGTGAAGGATAGACTATCTTATGAAGAAATTCCAATTCAAATCCTTGATTGATAGGTATGCACACTGAGGAATAAAGATATAGCCTCTGTTAAAGTCCTATGGAGGAGCCAATTTGTTGAGGAAACTACATGTGAAACTGAGGAAGCAGTGAAACTAAAATACCACCACCTATTTGTACCAAATTATGACGATGTTGAAGGTAAAGGTCCATATGCTTAATGTTATTAAATGTCTCTTTTTATTAAGTTGATGCATTTATTCAATTCTATTCCCGAGTCTAAGACAAAGATATATAGGTGATCGGTAGTTGAGAGCTCGAGAGTTGCCGAGTGAGAAATGAGATGCACTTTGATTTACTTGTGCTTATATTCTATCCTTACTCATCATTTGAGGAGGAATGATCCCAAGGGGGAGATGATGTAACACCTGTGAAATTACTGAAATGCTCCTGAAATGTAATCATATGCAATTGCATCTTCCAAAGATCCGATGGAAAATCCAAGAACGAATTTGTGATCAGCGTGGAAAATCGAGTCAGAAAATTATCTTGACCCAATTTAAAATCAATCAGAGTGAAAAATAATTTTTGCTAATTAATTGAATACCAGTTTCTGTTTGTGCCCCTAGCGCGACGCATAGGGGACACGGAGCAAGAATTTTTTTTTATTTATTTATTCAATGGCAATTGAAAGTCCTGAAAATTGGAGAAAATGTACTAGCCCGTGCCCTGGCACATCGCGTACCAGTACATCAGTTTTAAACTATTCCTTTTAAAATTTGAGAAGGGTATTTTTCTTATTCCCAACCCATTTTTAAGTCTTAAAACATGTTTTAAAGGTTGTTTATTAGCGATTGCGTGTTTGAAATCCATTTCTTTGCTAATTTTTTGCGTAAGGGTTTCTCAGGGAACAAGAACAGAGAGTGGAGGGTTTAACATTTGGTTGCATGTTCATGAAGGAAGCTTGATAACTCTTAAAGCAAGTATGTAAAGGCTACCCAGAACATGGGTTTATCCTCCTATGTGCCCCAATAGATGCAGTAAACGTGGGATTGATGGTTGATAATTCTAGAGTTATGATTTCTTGAGAATTTTCTTTTTTGTCTATATATTATCTTAAATCGATGATCCTCTTCATTGTAGTTACTACTTGCATGTATTATTTAATGATTGTATTCCTGATTTGCATGATTCCATTGTTAATACTTCAATAATGAACTTGGGGGTAATGTCTAGCCTTGATTATTTGAATATAATGATTCTTTGAGTCTGAGCCCTGAGATGACTAAAATTGGATTGAATCACTGTTCTTAGAGCCTCATAAGACTGAACCTTAGTTGGAGGAATAACTTTACTCTTTGAGTTGATAGATGATGAGATAAGGTGAGCATTCTTTTTGTTGGACACTGAGTAATGGACATTCCTGATGTATTGATAGACTTATGAGCATGTTAAGTCCTCGGATGAGTATCATCACAAAATGGGTATGAGTGAGTCCTACTCATACCCATTAAGTACGTGGCCAGCGTAGGAGAGGATTGGACTATGAAAGTGGATATTTGCTTCACCCCACAGAGGGCTTGACAGACTTCTTTCAAGATCTCTGACTAACTCGTCCCATACCCTAGCAAGGTACTGAGCAGATGTGGCAACAACATCTCTTTGTTATATCACCACCGGCACATAGGTGGTTGTTATCGGTTATAGAAACTCCAAGATAGTTTCATGTTGATAGTACTCTGAGATTGAGGTGATATTGTGATGCCTTTATTGATAGTGATGTGATAGAGATCGTTTCCTACTCTGAGTCGAGGATGAGTTATTAAGGAGCTATTGATGTTGTAAATTGCTTACTTTAGCCCCTTTTACATACAGTACCTTTCACGTACTACCACCCTTTGGCACTGCATTGTTTTATGACACATATTTTGTAGACACAGGACTTCAGTAGGCTAATCATTAAGTTTCGCAGATCCCCAGAGAGAGACTTAGTGAGTCCTCCCTTGCTTTCGAAGGACACGTTATCTTTTCAATTATTTTTAGATTATTTTCTTTGATTGTGGTAGCAATGGGTTGTCATGGTACCTTTCTTAGAGGTTTAGCTATAGAGGCATCATAGAAAGGGATAACTGATAGTTGAAGTTGGGATTGTTTTTCCCATTTTCTTTATTATTATTGTGATTGCCTCTTTCTTTTGTATCCATTCATAATAGACTGAGTTGATAGTTGTAACCACTGACAGCTTGCTATTTCATATTTATCTTCCGAAATTGATGTAATTGAACGAATGCAATCAGATCGGGTGATTCGCTTAGGCTAGCCATAGTCTCCGAGTGCTAGTTACACTTGGGGCACCCTCTCAAGGTTTGACAAACTTGGTGTTAGAGCACAGAGTTCGAGTGTCCTAGGGAGTCTATGAAGTCGTGTCTAATAGTGTCTCGTTTATAGGTGTGTTATGCACCACATTTCATAAGCAGGAGGATATGGATGGGAAGAGTTACCCTTCTTGTATGACTTGGATTCGTGCCATAGAGTTTAATCTTATGCAAATCTCATTTAACTTGTACGCTATGCATTTATAGTAATTGCCGCTGAAGAAAATAGCCGCGCAGAGGGATGACACAGCCCCAACTACTGAGAATGCTCAACCGAAGGTCCTAATTCAGGCAAACTCTAGGAGACAGGGATAGCGTTCTAGAACTACTGAGGTCCCACAGGCGCCCCCTGCTTAGCCCCATCCGACTCCCACTAATGAGGAATAGCTTAGGGGAGCCATCACTATGCTGACTCAACAGGTGGCCTCCCAGGGAAACAGTCAGGTTTCACAAGCTCTTAGTTCTAGTTCATAGAAGCCCTCAGCTCCAACGAGGCTCAACGTCTTCGTAGGGATGAACTCGCCAGTGTACATAGGATTGAAGGTAGAAGAGGACTCACAGAACATCAGTGATGAGATGTACAAGGACCTAAAATATATGCATATTAATGAGGTTGAGGGAGTGGAGCTTGCCTCCTACTAGCTGAAGAATGTTGCTAACGCGTGGTACAACAAGTTGGAGGGGAGTAGAGGTGAGAATGCGTAGCTTGTAGCATAGGAAGAGTTTGAGACAATCTTTCTTGACAACTTCTTTTCTCAAGAGCTGAGGGAGGCAAAGGTGGATGAGTTTGTGAATCTAAGTAGGGAGGGATGACAATGAAAGAGTATAGCCTTAAATTCATCAAGCTATTAAGGTATGCTCCTGAGATGTTGCAGGACATGAGGGAGAGGATTAGTAAGTTTATGTCTAGTATGGGAAATCATATGTAGAAAGAGCGTAATGTCGCTGTACTAGCATGGACATCTCAAGAATTACGGTGGATGCCCAGGAGATAGAGGAGGACAAAAAGAAAGATAGAGAAGAGAAGATGAACAGAAAGGCGAAGTCAGTAGGACATAAGCCTAGCCCGTAGATACAGAATAAGGGTGATAATTCTTACTTGCAGAGAAGGTCATCTCATCTTGCATAGTCTGTAGCGAGTGTGACCATTCAGCCAAACAGTTATGACCAGAAATCTCAGAGTAGCAGAATTTCAGGGCTCCAGGTTCTTCGTCTCAAGCCAGTGTGACCCAAGGCTAAGGCACAAGGGAAAAGACACCGTATGGCAAGTGGGGTAAACTTTATCTTGGTGAATTTCATATGGGAAAGGATGTTTGTTATTTATTTGGATAGGCTAGTCACTTCAGTATTGAGTTTCCAATGAGGAGGTGAGGTGAGGGGAGTAGAGCTCAGTCTACCACAACACCCCCTTGCAGGCATCCAGCAAAGGGGTACTACTACTAGTACAGGTGCAGGACGAACCGCCTTTAAGATATGGGTTATCGACAGGATCAGGAGGATGCATCAGATGTTGTCACGGGTATGCTTCGAGTCTTTACCTTTGATTGTTATGTGTTACTTGATCCAGGTTCCACTTTTTCTTAACTAAGATAGTTTACATGGGATTGTCTAGTGTTTATCTATCATCGAGATACCTTATCTGACTTGGTAGAGTTGGAGATGGTTGATTTTAATGTAATAATTTGCATGGATTGGCATCACGCCTATTATGGTTCTATTGACTATAGAACCCGTGTTGTTAAGTTTCAATTTCCTAATGAGCCTATCTTAGAGTGGAAAGAGAGTTTTATTGCACCTAAGGGGAAATTTATTTCTTATCTTAGAGCTAGGAAGTTGATTTCCAAAGGTTGTATTTACCACCATGTGATATTTATGCCTAAGGATATTTTACCTGCTACTCTTGAGTCAATCCTTATTGTTAATGAGTTACCTATGATGTTTTTTGATGATCTTCTTGGAGTCCCTCCTGATAGGGAGATTGACTATGGGGTTGACGTTCTTCCTGAGACCAAGCCCATTTCAATCCCACCTTATAGAATGGCTCTCACAAAGTTGAAAGACTTGCTAGAGAAGGGCTTCATAAGGCCTAGTCTCTCATCTTGGGGTACTCCTGTCCTATTCATGCGTAAGAAAGATGGGTCTCTCAGAATGTGTATACACTACAGAAAATTGAATAATGTCACTATACAGAACAAATATCCTCTTCCTAGGATAGATGATCTTTTTGACAAACTTTAGGGTGCTACATTTTTCTCCAAGATAGAGCTCAGAATAGGTTATCATTAGTTGAAGGTGAGGGAAAGTGATAACCCAAACACAGCCATTAGGACACGGCATGGCCACTTCAAATTCTTTGTTATGTCCTTCGGGTTGACAAATGCACCTGCAGCTTTTATCGATTTGATGAACAGTGTATATAGACCATATCTTGATATGTTCATGATTATGCTTATCGATGATGTTCGAATATATTGTAAGGATGAAGGGAGCATGCTAATCACCTTAGAGTGGTTTGGAAAATGCTCAAAGTTCATGAGTTGTATATGAAATTCTCAAAGTGTGAGTATTGGCTCATGTCCATGGCTTTTTTGGGCCATGTTATTTCAGGAGATGGTATTTGGGAAGACAAGTAGAAAATTGAAGCAATTAAGAACTGGCCAAGACCCACTTCTCCAATAGAAATAAGAAACTTGTTGGGTTTGGCGGGGTGCTACCACAGATTTGTTGAGGGGTTCTCTTCTTTGTTAGCACCATTGACCAAGCTGACTCAGAAGAAAGCCAAATTTTAGTTGTCTGAGGCATGTGAAAAAATATTTGAAGAGTTGAAGACTAGATTTACTACAACTCCAGTGCTGACCTTGCCATATGGAACAGGGGACTTCTTGATATATTGTGATGCATCCTAAGTTGGATTGGGTTGTGTACTTGTGCAGAGGAGGAAGGTGATATCCTATGCTTCCAGAAAACTTAAGATCCATGACAGCAACTATCCGACTCATGATTTTGAGTTGGCAATAGTGGAGTTCGCACTCAAGATTTGGTGTCACTACTTGTATGGAATGCATGTTGACGTGTTCACTGACCACAAGAGTTTCTAATATATGTTTAGTCAAAAAGAGCTCAACCTGCCGCAGAGGAGATGGTTGGAGTTGTTCAAGTATTATGGTATGAGCATTCTCTACCACCCAGGTAAAGCTAATATTGTTGCTAATGCTCTTAGCAGGATATCTATGTGTAAGACTGTTCATGTGGAGGAAGGAAGGAGAGAACTAGCTAAGGAAGTGTATAGATTGGCTCGACTGGGAGAGCAACTTGAGAAGAACAATGAAGGCAAGGTCAATGTTTAGAATGGGTCTGCTTAATCCTTAGTGTCAGAAGTGAAGGAGAAGTAAGACCAACACCCTGTCTTCTTCCAATTGAAAGAAACAGTTCATTAGCAAAAGGTGATTGTTTTGTCCAATGGGGGAGATGGGGTGTTGAGGTTCAAGGAAGATTGTGCATTCCTGATGTTTACGGTGTTCAAGATAGGATTATGGCCGAAGCTTATAGCTCCAGATATTCCATCCACCCCAGTTCTACTAAGATATACTAAACCTGAGGGAAGTCTATTGTTGAAATAGGGTCTAGAAGGACATTGTTGAATTTGTGTCTAAGTGTCCCATTTGTCAGTAGCTTAAGGTTCAACATCAGAGACCATGTGGACTGGTCCAACACTTTGAAATTTCTAAATGGAAGTGGGAGACTATCAACATGGATTTCATCACAGGCTTACCAATATCTCAAAAGCAGCATGATTCAGTATTGGGGATTATTGATAGGATAACGAAATAAACCCACTTCATTGCTATCAACATGATGTATACGACTAAGGACTACGCCCGGTGATATATTCGAGAGAGTGTGAGATTGCATGGTGTTCCCTTGTCTATCATCTCGAACAAAGAAGATTAATTAACCTATCAATTTTGGAGATCCTTGCAGAAGAGTTTGGGTACGAAGGTGAATTTGAACATAACTTTTCACCCTTAGACAGTATGTATGTAGAGCGCACTATTTAGACCTTGGAAGATATATTGAGAGCATGCGTCATCGACTTCAAGGGTAATTAGGATGACCATCTACCATTGATTGAGTTTGCATACAACAATATCTACTAAGCTCGCATTCCAATGGCCCCTTATGAGGCTCTATACCGGAGGAGATATAGATCACCGATTGGCTGGTTTAAGGTTAGTAAAGCTGAATTGATCGGACATGAATAGGTCTACCAGTCCATGGAGAAGGTGAAGGTCATCAGAGAGAGGTTGACTACAACACATAGTCATCAAATCACAGACTTGAGGAGAAGAGACTTGGAGTTTGAGGTGGATGACTTGGTGTACTGGAAGGCGTCAGCCCTGAAAGGTGTCATGAGGTTTTGTAAGAAGGGAAAGTTGGTTCTATGTTATATTGGACCTTACTTTATTTTAAGAAGGATTAGGAAGGTTTCTTATGAGCTAGATTTTCCTTCCGAGCTAGATGGAGTTCACCCAGTGTTCCATGTGTCAATGTTGAAGTTATTCAGAGATCCGACCTTAGCAATTCCTATTGGGAGTACAGGAGTGAAGGATAGTCTATCTGATGAAGAAATTCTGGTCCAAATCCTTGATCAACAGGTCCATAAGTTAAGGAATAAAGAGATAGCCTCCGTTAAAGTCCTATCGATGAGCCAATTTATTGAGGAAGCTACATGGGAAGCTGAGGTGAAACTCAAATACCCACACCTATTTGTGCCAAAAGATGAAAATGTTGAAGGTAAAGGTCCTTATCCTTAAAGTTATTGAATATCTCATTTCGTTGAGTTGATGCATTTATTCAATTCAATTCCCAAGTCTAAGATAGAGATAGATAGGTGATGGGTATTTCAGAGCTCGAGAGTTCCTGAGTAAGGAATGAGATGAGTTTTGAGGTTACTCGTCCTTTTATTCTATCCTTACTCATCATTCAAGGACGAATGATCCCAAGGGGGAGATGATGTAACACCCTGTGAAATTATCAAAACGCCCCTAAAATGTAATAGTGCACATGATGCATCTTCCAATGCTCTGCATAGAAATTTGAGACCGGATTTGCGATAAGTAGGGAAAATCGAGTTGGGAAATGGACTTGACCCAATTTAAGATCAATTGAAGTGAAAATCATTTTTCTCTAATTAATAGAAACTTAGTGTTTGTCCATGCCTCAAGCGTGACACAGAGGGAGGAGCGAAGTAACACTTTATTTTTCTTCATTTTTTCAACAAAAATTGAATGTCCCAAAAATTGGTGAAAATGCACTGATCTGTGCCCCTGGTGCGTCGCGAACTAGTACATCGGTTTTAAACTTTTTCTTCTAAAACTAGGGAAGGGAATTTTGGTAATTCCGAACCCATTTTCAACTATTAAAACATCTTTTAGAGGTCGTTTATTAGCGATTGAGGTTCAAAACCCATTACTTTTCTATGTTTTCTACTTGAGGGTTTTTGAGAGAAAAAGAACAGAGAGTGGAAGGTTCTGAATTTAAGTGCAAGTCCTTGAATGAAGCTTGATAATTCTTCAACCCAGGTATGTAAAGGCTACCCAAAACATGGGATTTTCCTCCCTTGTGCCCCAATAGATGCAGTGAACTAGAGATTGACAGTTGAACATTTTAGAGTTATGATTTCTTGAAACATTCTTGAGAATTTTCTTTAATGTCTATATATTATCTTAAATTGATGGTCCTAATCCTTGTAGTTACTATTTACATGTATTATTGTAAAGACTGAATTCCTAATTTGTATGATTCCATTGTTTATATTTCAAGAATGAACTTAGGGTTAATGTCTAGGGCCTTGATTGTCTGAATATGATGATTCTTGGAGTTTGAGCCTTGAAGAGGGTGTACTGATGACTGAAAACTGAGTAAATTAGTTTTCGTATAACCTACTAAAACAGAACCTTAGTTGAAAGAATAGCCCTACTCTTTGAGTTGATAGATGATGAGATGAGGTGAGCGTTCTTACCCATATAGGCTAAGTGATGGACATTCTAATGTATTGATAGACTTATGAGCATGTTGAGTCCTGAGAGGAGTATTAGCACCTAAATGGATAAGAGTGAGTCTCACTCGAACTCATTAACTACGTGGCCATCGTAGGAGAGGATTGGACCATGAAAGAGAAAGTTTCCTTTGTCGCACAGAGGACTTGACAGACTTCTTTTTGGATCCCTAACACACTCGTCCCATACATTGGCATGGTACTAGATGGATATGGCAATATCTTTGTTGTACCATTATCGGCTCATAAGTGGTAGTTGTCAGCTACATAAACTCCCAGATAGGTTCATGTTGATACTACTTTGAGATTGAGGTGATAGTGTGATATCTTGATGGATAGTGATATGACAGAGATCGTTTCCTACTCAGAGTTGAGTATGAGTGATTGTAGAGCTATTAATGTTGTAAATTGCTTACTTTAGCCCTTTTTACATATTGTACATTCCATGTACTAATGCCCTTTGGGGCTGCATCATTTTATGATACAGATTGTGTAGATAGAGGGCTTCAGCATGCTAATCATTGAGGTTCGCAGATCCCCAAACAGAGACATGGTGAGTCCTCCCTTTCTTTCTGAGGACAAGTTATCTTTTTGGTTTTTTTAAGATCATTTTCTTTGCTTGTGGTAGCCATGGCTTATCATGGTAATTTTTTGGAGGTTTAGCTATAGAGGATTCATAGACAAGGATGACTGATAGTTGATGTTGGGATTGTTTTTCCCAATTTCTTTATTGTTTTTGAGACTGCTTCTTTTTTTATTATCCATTCATGATAGACTGAGTTGATAGTTGTAGCCACTGATAGCTTTCTACTTCGTATTCATCTTCCATAATTGATGTGATTGAACAAATGCGATGAGAATGAGTGGTTCGTTTGGGGCTAACCATAGTCTCCGAGTGCCAGTTACGCCTAGGGTACCCTCCCTGGGCATGACATCTAACAACTTTAGGGTTTCAAATTTTGCAAAGCAATTTTGTTTTCAAATTTTTCCCCATTATTAAGAGATCCATCTTTACATAAAATCGTTTTTGACCAATTTTCGTTAAATTATTATTTAATTATATTTATAATATTGACTTCTAAAATATATGTAAAGAAGTGATAAAATAGGGACTTCTAACTGTGGAAAGACTTTTCAATCTTCCTTATTTGATAGACTTCTACATCATATGAATCAAGAAATCTTACAGTTGCTAAGTAAAAATTCTAATTTACCATAGGTTCTAATTAGTGATAGAATCTCTATATATGAGACTTTATTTATAAATTAAAAAAATTGTATAAGATTATATTGTTGTTTCACATATAATTTGTAATACTTTTCTTTTGAAATTTTTACCTCTATACATCTCACGTTGTTAATTTTTTTTGATGTTGTTGTTATTTTTATTTATCTATATAAATCATTTATTTTCTAATAATGTGATCTTAGTTTATTTTGTTGTATTCATTTAAGAAATCTACCTTTTCGAAATGAAGGAGTTTTTAGGCGTCTCAACAAAATATAGTTGGTAAGAACTTGCAGTGGTTAGTTTTGTTATCTTGTTTCTTTTACTTATGAAAGTTGTCTATATTTTATGATAAGATAAAACTATTAATTAAAGTATTGAATAGATGATAGTTATTTGCACTTTTTAAATTGATTCCCAACTATTGTTTTAGTTAAACATGACTAATGACTATAATTATAAATTAATTAGTGTTAATAAATATATTGTATCATAAACAATTTAAAATTAACTATTTTGATAAATTAAACAATAGTAGAGTCCTAACACATCGTGCCAATATTTTTGGAAAAGTTAATGACATTAGGAGTTCTAACACTACCATTTAGGAGTCTAACACCAACATATAGGAGTCTTATTCCCAACAGTCTTGCAGGATTCCTATTTTTGGAAAGATAACAACTACTTTAAAAACTTTCAAACTAATCACATTGTCCACCCCGAATTATGGTAAATCACCATCACTATGAGGTATTCTAATTATCAGTAAATTTTAATAAATGATACAATATTTATATGTATTCCTTATAAAATTTGAGTTTTAATTTAACATGTCATAATATTGTATGCTTCGCTTTAGATTTTGCATAAAACTTTGTGCATATAGATCTATTTTGGTGATACATTGTAACACTTGATTAAATTACTAAAATACCCCTAGAGGAGAGACGTGCGCATAATGCATCCTCCTATGTCTGATGGGAAATCGGAGGCCGTATATGCGATCAACATGAAATATTTAGTGGGAAAATGGTCTTGGTTAATTTTTAGAGAAACCATTTCCAAAGATAACATTTTGATGCGAAAACACAAACCAGTGAGTTTGTGCAATAGATGTGCGACTGTGCAACTGCCATAAACCAAAAGTTAGTTTTGTTCCAAACATTTTCTATCGGATTGGAAAGCTCGTTCAGAGAATTTTCAGTGAAAATCACTCAAATGACATAGGGTCTGCTTCGCGGACAACATATTCGGGGATATACTTTTTTGTAATTTTGTGAGAGGCATTCTAGACCTTTCCCTACCCCTCCTAAGCTCAAAAAACGATCTAGGTGGATCATTCTGATCATAAAGAGGGTTTAAATCTTTATTCTAGGTCCTTTCTAAGTTCATGAAAAAGATTAGAGCTAAAGGGAAGAGAAGAGGAGCATAAAATTGGGGAGTTCAAGGAGAATTCTTGAGGTTTATAGTCAAAAGCTTCACACTAGGTATCTAAGGTTAAACTAAAGCATGTGATTGTTCTCCCATATGCCCCATAGATGGTAATAGGAGAGTTGGGAGGTCATGAGTCCCCATATATGTTTTCTTAATACACTTTCTTGATTATTTTCTTGAAATTAATGTTTATTACATTTATCATTCAAATGTTGATGATCATCATAAACTTGCTTTCTTGATTTGAATACCTTTCATGAGATAATGTACAAACCCTATATGTTAAATTATGAAATCATGCATAATGAACCTAGGGATGGAGTCTAGAGACTTGGTTTGAGTATGTTGAGTGAAATCTTGTTGTGAGTATAAAGTTATAGTTAATTGAGCTTGATGATTCCATGAGTCCTCATAAATAAGTTCTTAAGTTCTTTACATAAATGACTTCTTCAAATCGATGATCTGAGTCCTTGAGTTCTTAAATAAAAATTGAGTTAAACTAAGATGAGTTGAAGTCCCTAAAATAATAGAGGACCCTTGAGTTTGAGTTAATGAGATATTGAGTGTCTCCATGAGACTATTGAGTTGATGAGCTCCTCTATGAGTCTAATTGAGATGAGGAAGAGTCTTATGAGCATTGAGTCTTAGAAGGTGTACCGTGCCCTGAAATTGGTAAGAATGAGTCCCACTCGAACTTATTGACTACATCACCAAGCATAGGAAGGAGATTGAACCATTACATCACATGGTCCCCGCTCAAGATAAAATTCCTGAAACAATAGTAGACATTAAAGTTTAGATCCCTTGTGGATAATATTTATTCCTTACTCGACAAGTACCGAATGAATATTGCAACATCAGCAGGACTGTGGTACAATCACTGGCTCATAAGTGATTGTTGTCGGATAAGAGAAACTCCTAGAGAGTTCCTCCTTAAGCACTCTAAGTCGAGTTGAGTTGAGTTCCATTGGGTTGAGTTGAGTTGATTTGCATTAAGTTGACAAATGAGCTTTGAACTGGAAGATGGGTCACCTGTCTACTTATTATTCTTATTTTAGATAGACATTTGATATTCTGATTGAGTATTATTTTGAGTTGATGTTATTTCTTTGTTATTCTGCCTATTTTTTATTTCAACTAGTTATTTCACATACTAATAAATTCCAAGTATTGATGTCCTGTTATGGATGCATCATTTTATGATGCAGAGGCAGGTACTAAAGATTGTTAACAGGCGCATCATTGAGGATACGAGCATTTCAGTTGAGTTGGTGAGCCTCATTTACTTTGGAGGGTCATAGCGTTTATTTTCATCTTGCTGTTAGAGTTAGACTTTGAGTTAGCTTTATTGTATTTTGAGTTAGCCATCGGTCTTTCATTGATATCATATGATAGTAATAGAGACTTCATAGACTAGAGTTGGAGTATTGATGTTGAGACTTATTGAACTAGTTTCTTTCTGGTAGCCTTTTATTTTATGGAATATCATTTTGAAAGTAGATTGTCCATTGCTATCTATAGACATATGCTAATCTTATAGAGTTTATTGATTGAATGAATGTGATGAGGCCAAGTGGTTTGCTTGGAGTCTAGAAATAGTCTCAGGGTGCTGACCATATCTAGTTTGCCCTCCCAAGCATGATAACTTAGTATCGGAGCACAGAGTTCAAGAGTCTTTGGGACTCTGTGAAGCTATGTCTAGTAGAGTTCTTATTATTGGTGTGAAGAGCTACACATCCATAATAGGGAGGCTATAGGACATTAGGAATTGTTTCACTTTTTTAATGTTGTACATTGTGCTATAAAACTATACTCTATGAAAAGTTCTCTTCTAATTTGTGTTCTACGTGCTGCAAAGTCATGATCATGCCTCCTAGAAGAGCCGTCAGAGGTAGAGGATATCCTGCAAGGAAAAATATTAACTCACCGGAGCCTTAAGGACATGAGGAGCATATAAATCCAACTGTCCCTATTCAATAACCCCCCCAAGCTGAGATTTCCAATCCTGAGCTTCACCAGGCTGTCATAGCACCTGCTGTGACACAAGGAGAGGGTAGAAAGGATGCACATTACTTATTTATTGTCCAAGAATTCTTAAGGATGGACCCGACTGAGTTCATAGGGTATGCATCCACTGAGGATCCAGAGAACTATGTGGAGGAGCATCAGAAAGTGTTCCAAATGATGGATGTGGCTGATGTTGACAAAGTTGAACTAGTTGCCTCCCGGCACAAGGGTGTGGCCAGGCTATAGTTCGATCAATGAAAGAAGGGTAGAGGAGAGAATACCCCATTGCTAACTTAGGGCGCTTCTTTCCTAGAGGATGAAGAGAGGCTAAAGTGAGAGAGTTCTTGAATCTTAAACCGGGCTCTATTACTGTGCAAGAGTACTGGCTTAAGTTCACTTAGTTATCTTATTATACTCTAGATATGGTTGCTGAATGAGGGGGAGAATTCGAATGTATGTTGAAAGGCTACACAGAGAACCAAAAAGAGATGGGAAGGGAGCGATACTTGTGAGTGATATGGACATCGGGAGATTGATGACTTGTGTGCAATAAGCTGATGAGGAGAGACAGCATGACAAAGAAGAGTTCAGAAGTAAGAAGGCTAAGGCATCCAGCCATGAGGTTGGAAAGAGAGGGAATGGTAATAGGTTCCATGATGGGCCAGCACCATTATGCTAGTGCACCTGTGCTCAGAATCATGTCACGCCTCGGAAGGATACCCTAGACGTGGCCTGTATTTATGACTATTGCTAGTCCCCGAGCAGACCACTTGGTATCATTTCATATCTTACTCAAATAAAGAAGAATACTCGTATACAATATTTAGGGAAAAGCAAAAATATTAGAAATAATCTTATGATGATAGATCAAGTTAGGAAAGGAAAAACTCAAAAGTGCTCTGCCCAATGTCTATAAAGCCTCTACCCTAAATGTCTAGACTGTACCATAATAAGCCATGGCTACCCAACATCAATGAAATAATAGAAACTAAAATAAATAGAGACAAGCTCCTGCGAATGGCAAGGAAGGGTCACCAAAACTTTGGGACTCGGAATATCTGGACCTTAAAGGTCAATCTGCTGAAGTCCTCTATCTTAAATACCTACATCATGAAATGATGTAGCACCAAGTGGCATTATTTTTTGGAATATACTGGTATGTAAAGAGGCAAAGAGTAAATAAACAAGCCTCAAACCAATCCACAGACTCGACTCAAGGCTCAACTCTTCATCTCATAACTCAACTAAAGAAATCATGCATGTTTTTAAGTTTGAAATCATGCTTTAGAAATAGACTCAGTATTTAATGCAACTCTGTTTGATCAGGATATGCTAAACTAAGGTGTTTGCTTAGTAATTTCTCTAACTAATATATTCTCAACCCCACAATTTTTTCATTGTGATGTACAACGAATTTGGCATCATTACCTTACCCGTCCTTAACTTGCTATAGAAAAGGATATGTCAACTCTACATCATGGATCTATAATAAATGTCAACTTGCAGGACAAATGTCACCTGGATGAGCTACATGACTATTCTATGCTGGAAACATAGTTCTGTGAGATTGAGTAGATGTATACTCGCTCCCTAATCAGTGCTTGATACTCCTCCCAAGACTAAAATATGCTCAACTAATCAATCAACTCATCAATCTCAACTCATCTGTCTTTACTTATCAATCAACCCATCAATGACCTCATCAAACTCAACTCATCTCAATTATTCAACAGTTCAATCAATCAATACAAGGAATTATGTTGGACTCAAACTCAATATGGTCATATGACATCATACTATTAATACTCACCACATATGACATCATAACTATTCAACACATGCATAGGTGAGACAAGAAAGATGCTTCTCAAGTACACATTACCTAGTTTAGGAGATTAGATTAATAATTTTAATTTAATGAATAAGCCATGAAAATATCAAGTTAGGGGTTAGGGTATCAAGCATAGCAATACATACATAATTCGTTGTAAAAATGATGCAACTCATAAATGAACTCCATTATCTTCAAGAAACTCAGTTGTGTAGAGAATTTAAAACTCAAGAGTTAATGGTATGTAAGACATGCGATTTATTCTCATGATCTTGACTCATATAAGAGAAAGGATGCATGGATGATCATAATCCAATGCTTTAGATAACCTTACATACCTGGTATGGAGTTTGACAATCAAATTCACAAGAAATTAGCCTCAATCCTTTGAACCCTAGCTCTTTCTCCTCTTCTTCAGTTAAGGTCTCCCCTTAGTTTTTTCGTAAGGGACTCTAGAATCAATTTTTGAAACTCTTTTAGGCTAAAAATGACTTTTATTGGTCGTGGATTAAGTGTAGAAGAGGAGGAAAAAATTCTAGAATGCCCCTCAAAAGATTTAAAATTTTGATCTTCGATGGAACAGGTTAGGGGAATAGGTGCACGGTGCGGACCTGTCGCATACCTACGTATTTATGGAATCAAATCCCTATCATAAAAATTGAAAAAAACATATATATAGATTCAAAACTAGGGTGCGTCGCGGCCCTAATGCGTACTCTTATTGTCTCTGTTTTTGGATAGAAAAATTATTTTCGATCTGATTTCTTTAAAATAGGGTTGTGACAACTTCTCTGCCCAATTTTTCGTGCTAATCACAAATCAAGTCTTAGATTTCCCATTAGAGCTTGGGATGGCGCATTATGTGCACGACTACATTTTAGTGGTATTTTGGTAATTTCACCGGGCACTACATTATCTCCCCCTTAGATCATTTGTCCTTGAATGATGCCAAGATGTGTTAATAAAGCACAAGTGGACTCAGGACTTCTCTCATTACTTACTCGACAACTCGAACTCTAAACTCTTCCTCCACCTCCATAAACTCTACTCAGACTCATGAATAGGCATATCAACTCAAGAATGGGAACAACAGTCATGTTAAGGACAGGAACATTACCTTCAATATCATTGTCATTTGGAAAGAAGAGTTGCGGTTATTTTGTTCTCATAGTGTTCTCAGCTTCCCATATAGCTTCCTTCATGAATTGGTTCCTCCATAGAACTTTGACAGAGGCTATTTCCTTATTCCTCAGCTTACGAACTTAATGGTCAAGAAATTTGACTAGAATCTCCTCATAGGATAGATTATCTTTTACTCTAGTACTCTTAATAGGAATTGCGAGAGCAGGATCTCCCAAATACTTCTTCAGCATCGAAAGGTGGAATACAGGGTTAATTCCATATAACTCCATGGGAATTCTAATTGATAAGCAATATTCCCTATTCTCCTCACTATTTGGTAGGGTCCAATGTAGCGTAGGCATAACATTCCTTTTGTACTGAATATCATGACACCTTTCATAGGAGATACCATCAAGTACGCCCAGTCGTCTACCTCAAATTCTTAGTCTATTCTTCTCACATCGATGTAGGGGTTTTGGAGACTTTGTGTACTTTTCAACCTTTCTGTAATAACTTTCACCTTCTCCATGGTTTTGTGGACGAGGTCAGGCCTAGTCAACTCTGCTTCTCCCACCTCAAACCACCCAATATGTGATCTACATCTCCTTCCAGACAAGGCCTTATAAGGGGTTATCTGGATGCTTGCATGATAAAAATTGTTATTTGCAAATTCAACCATTAGTAGGTGGTCGTCCCAATTCCCCTTGAAATCTAGGGAACAAGCTCTCAACATATCTTCTAACGTCTTAATAGTGCTCTCTGCCTAGTCATCCATTTGTGGATGACAAAAGGTACTCAAATTTGCCCTTGTACATAATCCCTTCTGGAAGGATCTCCAAAATTGGGAGATGAATTGAGTTCAACTGTCCGGGATGATGGACAATGGGACTCCATGTAATCTCACAATCTCCCGAATATACAACTTGGCATACTCCTTCATTGTGTGGTTTATTTTGACTGGCAGGAAGTAAGCCGACTTGGTCATCCAATCCATGCTCACCTATATCGAATCCTACTGCTTTCGAGACCCCGATAGACCATTAATGAAGTCCATGCTAAACATTTCCCACTTCTACCCAGGGATCTAAAAGTTCTGTGCCAATCCACATGGCCATTGATGCTCAAGTTTGAATTGCTGACAGTTTGAGCATTTAGAAACAAACTCAGCGATATTCCTCTTCATCCCACTCCACCAATAGACTACCCTAAAGTCATGGTACACCTTGGTACATCCAATATGAATGGAATACCTAGAGCTATGAGACTTGGCCATGATTCTCTCTCTTACACCACCAACATCAGGAACACATAACCTCCCCTGGTATCTGATTGAGTATTATTTTGAGTTGATGTTGTTTCTATACTTTTCTACCTATTTCTATTTCGTTCAACTATTTTACATACCAATATATTTCAAGTACCGGTGTCCCCTTTTGGACTGCACTGTTTTATGATGCAGAGGCATGTACTAGAGATTGTCAATAAGCACACTATTGAGGATCTGGGCATTTTAGCTGAGTTGGTTAGCCTCCTTTACTTCGGAGGGTCATTGCATTTATTTTCATCTTGCTATTAGAGTTCGTCTTTGAGTTAGCTTTATTTTATTTTGAGGTAGCCATGAGTCTGTCATTAGCATAATATGATAGTAATAGAGGCTTCATAGTCTAGAGTTGGAGTACTGATGCTGAGACATATTCAGCTAGTTTCTTTCTATTAGCCTTTTATTTTATTTGATATCATTTTGAGATTAGATTGTCCATTGTATCTTTAGACTTTCGCTGATTGTATAGAATTTATTGATTAAATGGATATGATGTGGCCAAGTGGTTCACTCGGGGACTAGAAATAATCTCCGGATGCCGGCCATATCTAGGGTACCCTCCTAGGCCGTGACATTAATGTATCTATATATTCAATTTTATATAATCTTAAGTGTCTATTTGTGTACACTCATACTTGGAGACATAGATCTTAATTAGCTGAAGTCAAGTTAAAAGATATTTTTATGTAGTACACATATGAATAACACTATGAAAATACAATGAGTGAAAGTGGTCACAGGTTGAGTGGTCATTTGTTGAGGTTTTGTTATCACTGGGAGGTGAAGAGGAGATCTTATAATAAGTGGGACATAAAAATCAGAAATTAAAAATTTAACTAATCTAAATAGAATTATTTTTATTTGATTGACATTTTCTGTTAAAAAGAATTGATATTCAATTAAATTATTGATTTTAAAATTTTGTTTCTTTGATTTAATAAACAATATCTTGTTTGAAGTTGTTATATTACTATTGATGTTTCTTGATGCATTATTTTCTATGGGATAATGATGATGGCCACGCTCCAATAAGATAGTGGACGCTATCAGTAATTAACCTAACCGAGGTTAGGGTCGAATCCACAGGGAATACAAGGCTTGACTACGAGATTTCACTACTAACTATATCTA
>JAOTQR010083013.1:23249-38259 GCA_025774065.1 Solanum ossicruentum
TCCAGCAACTTAAGGGGATGAAAATTATCTAGTATTTATGATACAATCTCTAAATTGGAAGGAAGGTTTGTGTGATTCAAAAGCAAGTAAAACAAACACTAACTATAACGCAAGGAAACACTCAATTTTGGGAACAACTTGGGAATTGTATTCCCTGTGGTTTGTCGACTTGATTACCCTAGATACATAACTATAATTGGTGAGGCACATCCAGGATGCTAACTTAGGTTCTTCCAGCCCTCTTGTGCAGGTTAAGGTCGAATTTCACCATGGCACTTGGTCAACAACTATGGCGTGCTAACTAACCGTTACCAATAGTCACAGTCAACCTCCCCTTAGTTTGGTTGATTAGATGAGAACACATCAATTGAATTCTTTCATCTACTTCCCTTTTCCTATTCATTACTACATTGGTCGGGATCGTGATAGTAGGCAGGTTTTTGTGTTGGCTACCACCAAACAACAATAAATATGAAGGGAAATAGATAATACATGCAAAACCCCAATCATAGAAGTCCAAAAAAACAAGGTTATTTCAAGTCAACCACCCATGGTTCCTACAACCCCAAGTTGCGGGTGCTTAGCTATTCATGGCTAAAGCAAAACACACAAGAATACATATATTAGACATAGTTGAGAGTTTCACCAATAACAATGAAGGATATAGACACCACAAGTTGCAAACCCACAAGCTTGATTGATCAATAATGAGTACAAGGCAAGATTTACAATCTCCAAAATGGGTTTTCCAAGAGAGAACAATAATCTACCCTAAAAACCTAGGAAAAGCTTCAAAATGTAATTGTGAAATGTCTATTATCGAACTCCTCAAAAAAACCTAACTTAAGCTATATATAGTATTTAAAAAATAACCCTAGACTTTACACAGGAAGGTATGCTGGTAGCTGATAAGTCTTGTAGTTACGACTCATAGGATGACCTACGAGTCAAAGTCGTGGTCTCGTATGAGGTTCTTTGTATCTTGGACTGAACCGGTATGACCCATATGTATGATTCTTTGTTTGGGCTATGACTCGTATGTTTGTCGCATAGTCTTCGTCTTCAGTTTTTTGGTCTAACATTTTGGCTCTCTTATTCTTGCTACAAGTCCACCTATATGAGTCTTAGTGTGTCTTACAACTCGTAGGATGGACTCGTAGGGGTGACCTTCACTTGGGAGATTTCTGATTTTCGATCTTTGGTTCCTGCTATGACACAATCTACGACTCATAGGTATGCTCATATTGCCAATGCTTCAGCAAAATCTGCAACTTTTCTTCAAAATCATGCCTACCTAACTTTTCTGCAAAATTAACACAAAAACACTTCAAAACACTAAAAGTTTCTTCAAGAACACACAAAATCCGTTTGTTCAGGCACCAAATGTGCTGCATTTTGATAGCACATCAAAAACCCTCAATTTAGAATTATTGTTTGTCCTCAAGCGATGACTCAATCTATATAGACAAAGCAAAATACATAGAAACAAAACTAATGGCATATATATCACTCCTCTAATTTTGGCACCCAACTACTATTTTCAAAACATGATTATAAAAATTTTTGAGTAAAAAAAGAACATAATGAGATATCTAGCAATCCAACTATGACAAGTTAAGGAGCATTAACCATCCACAATCTTTAGTATAGTCATATGCTACTCATATAGTGCAAATGCCCTCACTGGAAAAAAGTCCCTTATACTTACTGAAAAGCATTTAGATTTCAGGGATTGAGGAAGTATTCTCACTCTCATAATTGAAATTCAATGCATACTGACTAACACCATAGGCTTGCCTCTATACTCATATTCTGGCTTGGTGATAAAGCGGAGTTGGATCACTTTAGGACTTATAGGCTTGTAACATAGGTCCAGGGTGCTTTGGTATGATATTTTGAGCAAGTAGTGACTAAAAGCTATCGTTGAACCATGTTTACCAACACTTTTTGCTTTCGTAATCTAACCCATTTTTAATCACTCCACCCTTATTCTCTTGTTTGAACTTTTCTCGAGTGCTTTCTTTCTCTTTTTCGACTGTACCTCGATTTTAGGCTCATTTTTACTATTTCTCCTAAACTCAAGGCACTTTTTTTTTCTTTTTCTTCATTTGATACATGCTTTTTCATTTATTTCTTGATTTCCCACAAACTACCTTATTATTATTACTTTGCCATAATAAGGGCCACCCTCAACCTAGGTTTTTAGCCTCAGGCGAAGTACACGATATCTATACCTCAAACCAGGGCCACTAACTACAGACACCCTTAACTTATGCCTTTGGCCTCAATCAAGGTTCACATGTTCAAGGATAGACTAGGGTCAATATCAAGGCATTTCATCAAACAAGGTTAAGCTAGCAAGGTATCAAGAAAGAATGAGGACATGATAAGCTCAAAAGTTTGGAACAAGGGATTCACTAACTCATCTAGTGGGTCATTTAGGCTAAATATGGTTTTACTCGAGGAACAAAGGCCTAAGATCCTTTCCATATCCACCACATCACCAAACCAACTTTAGAGTAACAAGGCAAGTTCTGGATCCATACAAGATGCATGAATGCAGCAAAATAAGCTCACAACACATATGGTATTTGCATCCAAAATCTTGCAGACTTATAGGTCATGCTTTCAGTCTTAGCTTACCTTCACAATATCAGAACAAACATTGCCAGATACTCCAAAATGTATGAATGCATCAATAATCACAACCTCAAAATTTTGAGGGTACCCAATTTTTCATCATAACATTGAAAACAAATCTAAAAATTATGTATATGCCAATAGATACCACTACTATGAATTTACCCATTATCTACACTACCTAAACATGCTGGTTCAACAAAAAATTAAACATCCACAAGGAAAAAGAAACACGGCAAGAAAACTTTGGAATCAAAAATAGGGGAAGTTATGGACTTGAGGCTACTCAACTTCACCTTAATCCATAACTTCCACCATCCCACCAAAAGATGATACTTTGTTCTCAAAGTAAAAAAAACAAGAACAAAAACAAAATACAATAACATAGAAATATATATATATATATATATACATCCATTAAAAACCAAAAATAAACATTCAATGTAGGAGTAAAATTAACATCCAACAGAAACATATTTAAACACAACTAAAAACCAAGATAATAAAAAGAGATTGTTCGAAAAGAACACAAACTATCCAACAAGACAAAGTGAGCATTGGGGTCAAAGGAATTCAAACATCTTTGTGCATCAAACACCGGTCTCTAACTGGTCTGTGGAGTCCTGGGCTATCTCTCCTCCTCTATTGCAGTGCCGAAAGTGCCCTCTCCATATGGGGTGTATTGTGCTCTCTCTCTGAATAGCCTCCAACAAAAGTGACTCCTGCACCACCTCCTCGGGTATGGGCTCCTCCTCCTGTCTCAACTTCTTCGCGGTCGATTTGGGTCAACATGCTCGAGGAGCCTCCCTCGGGTGTTCGGATGGTCAGTGGGCTAATCAAATGCCTCATCTCCTACTAGTCTTCCCTCCGATGCTAGAATAGGGGTTGCCAACATCTGCAATAAGTCGTCCTTGAATTTGGCCAATTCCTCAATAGTTGCGCTCGCATCGGTAGGCCTAGCTCCCTCAAGCTTCTTGTGGACTCTAGCCTCAAACGCATAGACCCTGGCATCCAGTGCTCGAACTCTCTCATCAACCAAATCTCTGGTAAATGCCTTCATCCTCTCCTCAGACTCCCGAACAGTCTGACTAATCAATGGTCAGACCCGTGCTGACAGCTCACGCAACCTTCCCTCCGCTACAGACACTCTGTGCGATTAAGCCTGAAATGCAATAGTAGAGAAAAGAGGGTCAACCTATACGGAAGATGTTGCTGGTGCTGGAGTGCTGGAGGATGGTGTAGACGCGATCTCAACCATTGGCGTGAGCTCTGTAGTAGCCAGAGTAGTGCCAGTAGTAGCTGGAGTTGACCCCGGAATCTAAGGCTCTACCGGGAATGGCTCTGGGATAGCTGGAGGAGTTGTTCATAGTAAGGCCATCGGATTCCCATCAACCTTTATTAGGATATGATCTATGGTTCATGTGGCCTCTACATGAGGGTCCTGGTGAGGATCGATAAGAATACCTGCTTCACTGAATAGTAGATGGATCAGAACTGGAAACATCAGTGAGGTGCTCATCCGAGCTGCAGCCTCATGAAACTGCTTTGAAATGATCCAGGCCCATTTTGTAGCATAGCTAGCTAGAATGCAGGCCAATAGTACTGCTCTCTTAAGGGTGATCACATTATCCATGAAGGTTAGCCTAATACGCCAACGAATAATGGACCACCAAAACTTGGCCCGAAATGATAGGTGTGTTTTAACTATTGGATCGGTGTGATTTGTGACCCACGTCATCTCTACACCCTCCTCGAAGATTTGACTGGCGATCCACCGTAGCAACTTTGTCCTATCCACGATATCCTTCCCATTCACCGCTCTCCTCATTTTATCAATACGACTATCATACTCTGTGGTGGACTGAGGCACTCTATAATTGGGCCCAAACTTCACTCGTCGGATTGTCTCCTCCGAGATATCAATTCTCCTCCCCCGGACTGTCAACACCCGTAGCCTCAATTGCTCAATTGGCCTTTTGTTTTTCGACAACCCCTGGCGGAGTGTAGTAAGATATGCCACATAGAACTCACGGACTATGTAAGGGGCATATTTTCCTAGTTGCTATGTGATCTACCGTAGTACGTGCTCATCCAACCCAAAATCCAATCCAGATACTTTATCTAGGCCTGAAGCATTCAATCGAGACTCCTCATGAAATTGGCGAATCAACTTGCCTTGCCCCTTAGGCTCCAACCCCTGGTCATATATTTCTTTCATTCCAGGGACACACCATGTACGATCGACTGGGGGTCGGGACTAGACCTCCTCCTGCTGGGTTTGGGAGGTGCTCTTAGACTCTGACTCGGAGCGGGAATGTGAGGGGGTCATTTGTGACAAGCTACTATCTGACCCATCCCCATTGCCCTGTTGTTCCTCTTCTTCAGACTGGGAGGAACTACTAACTTCCATGGACGTCTATGCAGCAAGTGCCCGAATCTAGGGTCTATTGGCCTTCGGGTCTACCCTGACTCCGTGGACTTCCATAGAGCCCTCTGAATGCTCACTTTCGGAGGATTCATCCATCAACCTTCGTTGAAAGAGTTCAGATTACATGCTTATCCTTAGGGGGCATTTTATCTGCAAACAGACCACAAACCAACATGTAAGTTCAAGATGTTTGATCCATTAAAACACATAACAAAGAACAAAAGAACAAAATCAAATCAAAAATAGAAATTCACTAGTGCAACTGCAGCTTTTCAGATACGAGTGCATTTAGGACTCGTAGGGTGACCTACGAGTCGTATACTACCCTCGTAGAACCAATTCTACCCTCAAAACTTTCTTTCTGATCTCAGATACGAGACAAAGTTACGACTCGTAGGGTGACCTACGAGTCGTAGTCTAGGCTCATAGCTATTTTTAGAAACATTATTAAGAACTCTGGAAACCTTACGAGACTCTTACTATGAGTCGTAGTAGGCACTACGAGTTGTAGCTGAGTCTCATATGAGAAATATGAAGACACCACATATGATTGTTTCTTGCTACGAGGACCCTTACGACTTGTAGAGGAACCTACGAGTCATAGGAGTGCCTCATAGCAGAAAACAGAAGGCATCAGTGGTGCCTAACATTTTCCCACAACAAGGCAACATGTTAAATCACACAATCAACATTCTTGGCATAAAACAACAATTACAAATATTTAGCAAATAATCAATTCCCAGGTCATATTGTAAATACAGAACAACAATTACCCCTAAGGATCGATTTACTTTAACAGAACATCAAGCACAATGCCAACCAAACACTTTCAAAACTCATACTTGACATTAACAACATATTCCAAAGGGATGCAATGGTCATACATACCCATTAAGTCAAACCCTTAAAGTTAAAGCATAAGCATCACACCGATGTCCCTTAAATTTCAACTTCGATAACTATTCAGACCATGCATGGACAACAATCACAAACTACATCCTACGAATGAATCATAAATTGTGCAATCATCATGACCCATTAAGGAATTTCAACACAAGTAGGTTCACAACTCAATCATTCAAAGCCTAAAAGTCCTAGATTACAAGTCTAGTTCAATACTCACTATGCAGCATAATTTATCATAATCGAGCAAAACATATAATCATATAGGAAACAAATTGACCACAAAGTATAGAAAAATGTAACCATGGAGCTTACTAATCATTGTAGAGGTGAACTAAAGTGATGTAAATTGAAAATCAAGCCAAAACCCTAGAAATTGGTAACGTCACCGGAATCCTTGCCGAAAAATAACGTGGGTGGTCGAGATTTTTGCCAGAAAAGAGAAAGTAGGGGTAGATTTGGGTTTTTCATCACCTATTTAGGGTTTGTGATTAAGAATAGGGGTCAAAATAAAATTTGATCCTTTATATAAGCAAACTGGGTTGAGTTTTTTTAAAAATCTATAGATCGGGGCTACGAGACCCCGACTACGAGTCGTAGGCCAGCCTACGACTAATACGTTATGGTCGCATAGTAGACCCAACACTTGTTAAGACTTTAGGAATCATACCTGAGTACTAACAACCCCACTTACGACTCGTAGGGGACCCTACGAGTCGTAAGGTTGGCTCGTAGTGTATGTGCCAACTTCAATTTTCACCTGCAAATGCAATCTCAAAACACAACAATTCGTAATTACAAGTGCACCAATGTTTTTCAATCATAAAAACAAACTCAAACCTTCTACCTAAGAATCTCAACAATTAAAAACACCTAAAAACAAGCCAACAATTATCAAAAATGCTTGGGTTGCCTCCCAAGAAGCGCCTTGTTTAGTGTCGCGGATTGACCTTTTCATCTTCCTTCATGAACTATCATAGAGGGTCCACACCTCACTCTTGCACTCATCTGGGTGCTTCATGGATTGGCGAATGTTGAACACAACTTCTGCATCATTAATACTGAACCACAGTTGACCTAAATCCATATCTAATAGGGCTCTCCCAGTGGCCAAAAATGGTCTCCCCAAAATGTTGGGCACCTCAAAATCAACTTCATAATCAAGGATCTCAAAATCCGTCAGGAAGATGAATTTATCCACTTTAACAAGAACATCCAAAAGGATTCCCTTCGACTTTTTAATAGTTCGATCCGCCACAAGCATTCTCATTATTGTCGGGGTAGGAGTACCATGGCCAAGCCTTTTGAATACCACAAGAGGCATTAGATTGATGCTCACTCCTGAGTCACACTATGCTCTTGCAAACTCGACATCACCAAGGTACAGGGGATGGTGAATGCACCTAGGTCCTCTCGCTTTTGAGCAAGGCATTTGGTCATAATCACACTACATTGTTGGAGTTCTTGTGAGAACTCTTGGCTCAAAGAGCATTTCTAGGTGACCAAATCCTTCATATATTTGGCATACCCAGGCATTTTCTCTAAAGCTTCTAGAAGGGGAATGTTGATGGAGAGTTGCTTCAATATCAAAAGAAAGTGCTTGAATTTACCCTCCTCTTCCTTTCTCTTAAGCCTTTGAGGGAAAGGAGGAGGAGGTTTGGGAATTGATTTCAATTTCTCATGCTCCCTTATCTCTTCTTGTTGTATCCTGACAACCTTTGGATCTTCTCCCTCAACCAAGACTTCACCACCAAGAACCTTCTCATCAACTTCATCCATAATTACTGTCATAAGGGGATCTACGATGCTCTTGCCACTCCTAGTCATCACCGCCATGCAATGCCTTTCATTCTTTGGGTTTTGAACCGTATTACTTGGTAGGTGCCCTTTTGGCGTTGATTCTATTGTGAAGAAACTTGTTCAAATTGTTGCTCAAGTTGCTTGATTGCCACCGAGTTAGACTCTATCTTTTGATTAATACTTGAAATATTGCTTTCATTCCCCTTAAAGTCTCATCTTGATGGTCTGCTCGCTTCAACAATTTTTTGAACATTTCTTCAATCCTTGAGTTGCTTGATCCAACATCATGATTGTGTAGTGGCACATAAGGACCATTCCTGTAGCCCTCTCTTCTCCCCCATCGTGTGTCTGGCACTCTCTCTCTCATAGCATCTACCCCAGCTATCTTTACACATCTAATCACGGGTGAAGTTTCGACCTTGATTCCCAGAACCTTACCTCCAATAATCCGAATTAGACCCTTGGGGGTTGTTCCCAAAACCCGCCGCTTGGTTGCTTAAAAACACGCATCCTCATCAAAAAGTGGATCATCATAGACAGGAGCCTTCGGAGGTTGGTGCATGACTGCCTTGACACATGCCTGATTTTTCTTTAAAACCAAGTCCACACTTGTGCTAAGTTGAGCAAGTTACTCCATGATCTCTTCATTTACCTTTGCTTGCTCATTATTTGTATTAACCATACAAGAAGATTTCACCACATCTCGCTCTTGTTGTCCCCATGATCAATTTGTTTTGACCACTTGCTCCATTCTTAAGGCTATCAATGCAAAAGGTTGGTCTAGGAACATGCCTCCCATAATTATATTGGCGCAAGCTTGACTATTTTCACCAAGTGCCAAAAAGAAAGTTTCAACCAAGGCATCGTCAACAATCTTGTGATCAGGGACCATCCTCAAGCATTTAGTAAACCTCTCCCATGTTGTGCTGATAAAATCAGCCAGCAATTGCTCAAAGTTGTTGATTTGGTCCTTGAGCTTCAACTTCTTGGATCTTGGGAAATATCTTTCAAGGAATACTCTGTGAAATTTAGCCCAACTTGTGATAGTACCAGTAAAATATTCAGACAACCATACAGCTGCATTGCCAGTCAATGATAGTGGAAACAGTCTCAAACCCACACCATCAAGAAAAAGGTTTTGTGTCCCAAGGCACTCTTGCAAACAAACACCACATTTTGAAGATGATGGTGGGGATCCTCCGAACATATCCCTATGAATAGTCCTCAGTGTTGGAGCATTTAGAGCAATCCACTCGATACCATGAACTTAGTATCTACCGGTAAAGGAGGCAGACTATAGCACCAGTAACATCCATAGCCATAGGGTTCAATCGATATTGATTCCACCCATAAGCATTTTCATTGATGTCCCTGAGTTGTGGTCTATTACCCCTTTGTGGTGGATTCTCCTCTCTATCCATATCCTGTTAGTATGCATATCCTCCTCAATCTCAATATCCTTATTCACTTGAGTCATTCTTCTTGGTATTCTATGGATCTTAAAATTTAAAGGAACTAAGGGATTGCCTTGGCTCCTTTTGTTGGGCATACAACCTATTATACCCTGCAAATAAAATCAAACAACTAAAACATAAACAAAAGTAAAGTACAGAAGACTCTAGAAATCAACACTAGAGCTAACTAATAATGAAATCAACTCAAAACCTAGATGTATTCCCGGCAAAGGCGCCATAATTTCTGAGGATGTTCACGCTCCAATAAGAAAGCGGCCGTTGTCAACAATTAACCTAACCGAGGTTAGGGTCAAATCCACAGGGAATACAGGGCTTGACTATAAGACTTTACTATTAATCATTTCTAGTATTTATGACTGCAATTCTAATTTGGGGGGGGGGGGTTGTGATTAAAAAACAAAATAAAATACACTAACTATAATGCAAGGAAATACTCAATTTTGGGGACAACTTGGGAATTGTGTTCCCCATGGTTCATCGACTCGATTATCCAAGATAACATAATTACAATTGGTGATTTGCATGCACGATGGTAACTTAGGTTCTTCCAGCCCTCTTGCGAAGGTGAAGGTCGAATTTCACCATGGCACTTGGTCGGCCACCATGGCGTGCCAACTAACCATTACTAATAGTCTTAGTCAACCTCCCCTTGGTCAGGTTTGGCTGATTAGACAAGAATACATCAATCGAGTTCTGTCATCTACTTCCCTTTTTCTATTCGTCACTACCTTGGTTGGGATCGTGATAGTTTCCGGGGTTTGGTGTTGTCCACCACCAAACAATAGTAAAAATGTAGGGAAATAGATAATACATGCAAAAACTCAATCATAGAAATGCAAGAAACCTATGTTATTTCAAGTCAACAACCTATAGTTCCCACAACCCCAAGTTATGGGTGCTTAGCTACTCATGGCTAAAGCAAAACACACAAAAATGCACATGATAGACATAGTTGAGAGTTTTACCAATAACAATGAAGAGAATGGGGCACCACAAGTTGCAAACCCACAAGTTTGATTGATAAACAATGAGTACAATGTAAGATTTGCAATCCCTAAAATGGGTTTTCCAATAGAGAACAATAAACTACCCTAAAAAACTAACAGAAGATTCAAAATGTAATGGTAGATTGTCTACTGGTCGAACTCCCTCTAAAAAACCTAACTTAAACTATATATAGTATTCACAAAATAACCCTAAAATGTTCACAGAAAAGACAGTTGGCAGCTGATAAGTCTCGAAGTTACGACACGTAGGATGACCTATGAGTCGTAGTCGGGGTCTCGTATCAGGTTCTTAGCATCTTGGACTGAACTGGTATGACTCATAGGTATGAGTCGATGCTTGAGCTACGACTCGTATATTTGTCTCATAGTCTTGGTCTTCAGTTTTTGTTCCAACATTTTGGCTCTCTAATTCTTGCTACAAGTCTGCGCATACGAGTCGTAGTGTGTATTATGACTCGTAGGATGTCCTCGTAGGAGTGACCTTCACTTGGCAGATTTTTGATTTTGGTCTCTGAGTCCTACTACGAAACCATCCTACGACTCGCAGCTTGAGTTACGACTCATAAGCTGGCTCGTATGGCCTATACTTCAGCAAAATTTGTAATTTTTATTCAAAAACACGCCAACCTAACTATTTTGCAATATCAACACCAAAGCACATTAAAACGCTAAAAAGTGGATTTAAAAACTCACAAAATCCCCTGTTTCAGGCACCAAATGTGTTGTGTTTCGCCAGCACATCACAAACGCAGCCTGAGACAGGCATTTAGGCATCGAGGTATGCTTTTTGATCCCTACGTATTCTATTTTTTCTTGATTTGGTGCATTGAGGAGAATGCACAACTTTTTCGATGTAGTGTGGATAGTTATGAGCCTTGGTGAAGTCTGAGTAGCTTATGGTCCACAACTACCCAAATTTTGATCCTGAGATTTCTCGCCCATGTTCTTTTTTCTCGTGAATATTTAATTCCTGTTGAACCGACATGTTTAGGGTATTTAGATAATATGTATAGCATATAGTACTAATACTTATGGGCATATAGCATGTTTTTATGTTTTGTTTGGAAAATTGGTACCCACTAAAAATTTTTGTTTAGTAGTTAAATGACAACCATGCATGTTTGGTTGTTTGGCGAAAGTTGTTTTGATAAGTAAGGGTAATTAAGACATGAAGCATGATTTGTGAGTTGCTTGTTGATAATGTATTGCAATGCCAACTGAGTGTAAGCTTATTTTGATAGAGTCATGCATTTTTGTGCTAATTCAGAACTTGTCCTATCGCTCTAAGTTAGATTATAGATTAAATGATTAGAAAGGGGTATTAGGCCTTTGTTCTTTAATTAGTCCATTTTATCCTAAAATAACAAACCAAATGATGTTTTATCCCTTGTTCTAAATATTTGAGTCTTCCATGAACCAATTCTTTCTAAAACACCTAAATAGCCTCACCTTGTCTAGTGAAAAACCTTGTGATTAGCCCTGGTCTGCCCTTGAGCATTGTGAAGCTTGATTGAGGCAAACTGCCTAAGTTGAGGGTGGCTACCAAAAATGGTCCTGGTTTGGGGAATAGCATCACGACCCGGACCAAGGGCCTAGATATCACACAATGAATGGGAACCCTAAAATCCCTAAACAAGCCATAAGATACCAAAACTCATATCATCGGTTCGGAAGCGTATACAAAGTAAACATATAGTTCTACGTGGTGGGAAAGTAGGACTCACTCTTTGCTGGAAATTCGGGATGTAGGATCTTTCCATCACAACATATAGTCAAGCCATAAATCACACAACCAACTCACATAATGATAGTCAAAGATAGCCAACTCATAACATAAATTTAAGTCATGTCACAGATCATAAACAAAAGGAGGTTTACAAGGTGTCCAACAATGCCTCTACATAGATGGGTCAGGGCCCAAGAAATTCCCCAGGCTTACCCTCAATATACAAAGAAATGAAAGTATCAAACATAGATAGATGGTGGATGGTACTCAGAGGATAGGACTCACCACTACAAGTGTACTTGGAATCCGAGTTAAGCATCAAACGGTGGATGATCAAAATCTTCGGTCCCTACATAGTGAAATCATGTTGGTAGGAGTATGCGTTAGTACGTTTGCATGTACTAAGTATGTGGTATGCAATGCATGAACTTACCAAAACCTACATATCAAAGTTAGATGACAAGGACACATAATATGGAAAGAACCGAATATCAAAGGATGTCATATAACAAGATGCTATGAAATTTATGATGCATAAAATGCAAATGATGCTCATATGTATAGTTGGGATGTGACCTTAACTGACATAAATAAGACCAAGCGAGCTATTACTTAGAATCCCGACGAAAACCCCTCATCGGTAAAGAGGTGGTCTACTTGCCAAAGGTAAACCATACTTCACCTTACGGGAAACCCCATTTCGGGTAGGATTTTCAAATATAGCATACCATATCATATCATACCATATCATTTCTTCTCCTTATAGGCAACCCCATTTCGTAGGCATCTCTCCTTACGGGCAATCCCATTTCGGAAAGGACCCTATGGTAGGCACATAGTTCAAAGAAAGAGAGCGGAACCCTCATTCCATCAATGCTAAGTTGTCATCCCACAAGAATACTTATAATATACGTAGTTATACATGCTTTCAAGAGATACAAGTCTTGCTAAATCATTTCAATGCACAATTGGGCTTAAAAGCCAAACATCATTTATAATAGTTCATACTTAGGCTCAAATGCCAAAACCATACTTTCATAGTCATAATACTTACGCATAGGAATAGCCCATTCATATAAAAAATGGTGCAAGCACCAAAAATGCTCAAAGAGCCATAATTATTAGACATATAAGTGATCACATTCTCGTCATAACCAATATCTTATCAAAATCATATCATAATATATAATTAGACTTAACCCACTTCATAATTTTCAAAATATCTCATGTTCATGAATGTATATGTCATGAATGATGTGGGGAAAGCATGGGTAATTAAGATTCAATTTAAAATCAACATTATAATATGAAATGGAAGTGAAAACATAATTAAATCTACATTTGAAATCATAATATAATCATCCATGCATAAATAAACCTTTAAAGGGACTTACATATTCATAATTTCATAAACCCAATGTAATTCATCAAACTTAAAATCCTTATATAGACATAACCCATACATTGATAGAATTTAAGGAATCATAATATTCAAAATCCCAATTTAAAGTAAGCTAGAAATTCATGAAATTGCTTGAAAATAGTTTGGGCCTCCTTGATTGAAAGGAAATAAAGGATCAAAACCCACATACCTTTACTACGATAAAGAAACCCAAAAGAATTTTGAAGAAAAGCTTAGTTCCTTAGCTGCCAAGTTGAAATTCCCAAGAGTTCTATTGAGAATTGTTATGAGAGAGTTCAAAATTATGAAGGATGAGTTTGAAATAGGTTTAGGTCTTTAGATGACATAAAATAGCATAGGAATCCCCAAAAGACCAATAGAAATAGCTGAATTTATGAAAATGCCATTAAGAATCGGAGGAAAAATTCACTAGAAGTCATTTAACCTAAGGGAAAATGGCCTGTGTGGCACTCCATGGTCCGTGTGGAGTGTCCGTGAAACGACACTTAGAAATTTTCTGGAAATTTTGATCTTGAACTAACACTTTGAAATTTTCGCACGAGGCCACCAAACGGACACCTTTCACGAGCCATGTGAAGCCACATAGTCCGTTTGGTGCTCTCGTCTCCCCAACCTTAGGAAAATTTCATGAAATAATTATAACACGGTGACCCCATACTTAGAATATTTTCACTCTGGAGGCTCAACGGGGGGCCTCACGAGCTGTGTCATGCCATACGACCCATGTGAATGGATGTGTGGCCTCACGCAGCCCAATGGTAGGGTTTTCAAGACTAAGCCACTCCACGGCTCCTCCACACGATCCGTGAAGTGTCACACGGCTCGTGTAGGGTGCCAATGAGGTGTTCTATAGCTTTAAACACCGCCCCAAGGCCAACATGCAAGATTTGAGGCCAAGTGTGGTCTCACTTGAGGCCACACGGGTCGTGTGACCCCACACTGGCCATGTGGTCTCTCTTGAGACACACTTGGTCCAAATCTTTGCTCGAAATAAGATTTTTCAAGGCCCAACAATATTGTACGATATTTGTGTCATTACATCATCTCCCCCTTGGGAACATTCGTCCTCGAATATGCAAGAACAAGGCTTGAAAGGCTTGACTTAGAAGATGAAACTTCCAAATACAATACACCATGCATAGTTCATCCATTGAAAATCATAAAGCCATTAAATCTCATGTCGAAACAAATTAAAATCATTCAAAACATCATAAAAACCATTTTAATGCACATGTAAGCATGTCATGGCATGAGACTCAAGAATGAAAGAATTGGGACCAATTAGATAAGGAAGAACCTAATACCTTAGGATTGAGTAGATTGGAAAAGATGGGATATCGCTTTATAATGGCCAACTCCGCCTCCCATGTAGCACTCTCCATATGTTGGTTCCTCCAAAGGACTTTGTCACAACCCAACCCAGGGATCGTGATTAGTGCCGATTGGGCACGCAGACAAGCATTAAATCGGATTTCCAATTTTAATAGCTAATGAGTCTACCAAAATTTCGGCAGAGTTTCCTCTGTTTTATTGACAAACCACACCTGCAAACAGCAATCCCAGCATATCACAAACATCTATGCACATATATACATATATATATGCGGG
>JAOTQR010083019.1:0-27161 GCA_025774065.1 Solanum ossicruentum
GATAGTTTTACCATATTTTAAACTATGAATCTATGACCTATTGTGGGATTTGACAAAGGGTTTTGATGTATGTTTCTTGAGGGCATTACCAAGTATTGATGGGTGGTTTTACAATGGGTTTACTTGCATGATTTTATCCCTAAATTGCATAGTTTTACACTAGCTCTACACACTCACCAAGTGTTTGATAAAATGTCCGATTATAGTTTCTTGAGGAATTGAAGGTCCAATGCATGTCTTATGATTTGAATGACTTTATGATAATCAAAGGAACGTATGTATATGATATTCTCATATATTTTGTTGGAAAGTGACCATTCCTTACTTGGGGGGTTAAGAGCCTGGGTAGCCATGTCGAGGGGTTTGTACCTTGATACCAATCAAGGGGTTTGTGCCTTGATAGCTGGGTTGAGGGTTTAGTACCTCAATTACCAGGGGCGGTAGGGTGCGACTATCCACCAACCAATCAAGGGGTTCTTACCTTGATAACTGGGTTGAGGGGTTAGTACCTCAATCACCATGGGTGGTAGGGTACGATGATCAATCAACCAACCAAAGGGGTTTGTACCTTGGTAAACTATGGGATCTATAATGATGATCTCTTCTTACACATGTATTATATTCTATGAAAGCATGTTTACTTAAGCATTGATTATACATGCCTTATTATTGTTATGCTATCTATTAATTATCATTATGCATTTTGACTATGATGCCTATCACTTGTTGCATTGCATCCTACGTACTTAGTGCATTCAAACATACTAATGCATACTCTATGCCTACATGATGCTACCATGTAGGGAATGGAGCCCCACTTGATAATCCTCCTCCATGTGGCTACTCTCTCAAGCTAGTTAGTGAGTCCTCCATTTGGGGGACAATGTCTATGTTCTTATGTTATGTATTATGACTCTCTTCATTTATTGTATATTTTGACTATGAGGGTGAGCCTGGTTGCTTGTCTTGGCCCACACTAAGTTCTATGTTTAGAGGTGTTGTTTGATATGTTATGCATAATGTAATGAGCTTTGACTCTCTCTTCACTCATGATGTTTATGATATGAAAGATGTCCCTTAGCCCCGATTAGTCCTATCTACTATCTCTTGTTGTCATTTTATTGCTTCCACGACCAAGGATGTGTTGGTATGTTAAGAGGCTTGCTTGGGTTCCCTTCGAGTTCCCCATGCGCCGTGTCACGTCTAGGATGTAGGCTTAGGTTGTGAAAAATTTAGTATCAGAGAACTAGGTTGTTAAGGGTCCTAGGCATCCAACATACTACGTCAATTAGAGTCTTACTCATAGTTGTATTATGCACCACAACTATTAGTTAGGGGCTATGAGACATTTTAGGAAATGTTTCCCTTCTTATTACTTTATGTCGTGCTATAGAGTCAAGGTAAGGTTCCTCCCTCCTCTAACAATTGTTCTTTATTATTCTATATCATGCCTAACCCAAGAGGAAGAGGAGCCCGCACACCCAAGGAATAACCGGCTCATGGTGAGCTTCGAGATGCTCTCACTTTACTTGCACAAGTTATAGGTAATTAAGCCAATCACGAGGCCCAAGCTCCTCATGCTGCTACCTCGTATCCAGGGTAAGAGACTTTATAAGGATGAGCCCACCATAATTGTATGGGTATAAGGTAGATGAGGATCCTCAAGAGTTCATTAATGAGGTCTACAAGGTATTGTATATCATAGGTGTTAGATCAAAAGAGAAAGCGGAGTTAGCGGCCTACCAACTCAAAAGGGTAGCACAAATATGGTATAATCAATGGAAGGAGGAGAAGGGAGTCAATACTGTGGTGCTTTGGGAAGAGTTCAAGGCAAATTTTCTTAATCAGTTCTTCCCTCTTGAGCTTAGGGAAGCTAAATTGGTGGAGGTCATGAACTTGAAACAAGGATCTATGAGTGTGAGGGAGTATTCCCTCAAGTTCAACCAACTTTCAAAATATGCTCCACACTTGGTGGCCTATAAATTGGGTGTTTTCGACTTGGTAAATGAAGAATGCCGGTCCGCTATGTTGATTAGTGACATGGATTTGTCCTATTTGATGACCTATGCTGAAAAAATAGAGGAGGAAAACTGAGGAAGAGGAGGAGTAATGAGACCAAGAGGGCCCCCGTTTTGAGGGTAGGTTCCAATGTCGAAAGGGTGGCCAGTTCCATCAAGGCTAAGAGCTTCTCATGCTTCTATTAGGGAGTTTGCCAATGACATCCTAAGGGCCCAAGGTGTTGATTGTGTGGTTCTTAATAATGTGTGTTCAAAATGTGGTAGGGGCCATGGGGGCCCATTTTTGAGAGACACAAATGCATGTTATGGAAGTGGGGAAGTTGGTCACAAAAAGATTGATTATCCTCGTAACTGCAACAAGGGTAAGGAGGTTCATCCACAAGGTGCAAATGCGCTTCCATTGGAGAGACATGGTCAACAAGATGGTGCTCCAAGGAATAATTGGTTTTATGCTTTGCATGGGAGGCAAGGGGTAGATGAGGTGCCCGACGTTGTTACGGTATGTTAAAAGTCATTGATTTTGATATGTATGCATTAATAGACCTAGGTGCCACTCTTTCTTTTTTACTCCTCTTATTGCCAAAAACTTTCATGTTGAACCCGACTTTTTGTGTGAGTCTTATGAAGTGTCTACTCCTATTGGTGCCTCTATTGTTACTAGAAAAGTTTATAGAAATTTTTCCATTTGCATCTTGCATAAAATATTGCTTTGTGATCTTCTTGAGTTGGATATGGCCAATTTTGATGTTATTCTTGGTATGCATACTATGCCTCTATTGATTGTAGAACCTATACAGTCAAATTCCAATTCCCAAATGAACTCGTCCTTGAGTGGGAGAGTCAAGATGTGGTAAGGGGTAGATTCATCACTTGTATTAAAGCCTGTAAGTTGATTTCTAAGAGATGTCTTTACCATCGTGTGAGGGTTAGGAATATGGAGTCCAAGGTCATTCCTGTAGAGTTGGTTCTGGTTGTAAATGAGTTCCTTGTGTCCTTCCTAATGACCTTCCTGTTGCTCCTCCTGAAAGGGAAATATATTTTGGTATAGACCTCCTCTCTGATACTTAACCCATTTCTATTCCCCCTTACTGTATGGGCCCGGTGGAGTTAAAGGAGTTGAAGGAGCAATTGAGGGATTTGTTGGAGAAGGGTTTTATTAGGCCTAACCAATTACCTTGGGGTGCACCAGTGATGTTTGTGAAAAAGAAGGATGGGTCTCTTAGAATGTGTATTGGCTACTGGCAACTTAATAGGGTCACCATCAAGAATAGGTATCCTCTTCAAAGAATTGATGATTTGTTTGACCAACTTCAAGGGGATAGCCACTTCTCTAAGATTGATCTTCGGTTCGGGTATCATCAAGTGAAGGTGAGGGAGTGTTATATTCCCAACATGGCCTTTTAGACAAGGTATGTGCATTATGAATTTGTGGTTATGTCTTTTGGGTTGACCAATGCACGAACTATCTTCATGGATCTTATGAATAGGTTCTTTAAACCCTATCTTGATTTGTTTGTTGTGGTCTTCATTGATGATATTTTGATCTAATCTCATAGCTAGGAGGAGCATGTGGCTCATTTGAGGGTATTGGTTCAAAGATTGAGGGAAGAGAAGTTGTATGCTAAATATGAGAAGTGTGAATTTTTGTTGAAAGAAGTTGTCTTTCTAGGTCGTGTGGTATTGGGGGATGGTATCAAGGTGGATCCTAAAAAGACGGATGTGATTAGGAATTGGCCTAGACCACTGACCCCATCAGACATTAGGAGCTTCTTGGACTTTGAGGGTTACTATCGGAGGTCTGTTAATGGGTTCTCTTCTTTTGCTTCTCCCATGACAAAGTTGACTCAAAAGAAGGGTAAGTTTGTGTGGACCGATGAGTGTGAAAGGAGTTTCCAAACCTTGAAGGATAAGCTTGTGTCCGCTCCTATCTTGTCTTTACTGGAAGGTTTGGAAGGGTTTGTATCAACAGTTTGATCGATCTTTTCTCACGTTTTCGCTCCTTTAGCCACTTCTGCATCTGTCGTATTCGAGTGTATTGTGCTACCTCCCGGGTTGGTTTGGGTTGTGTTTTGATGCAAAATGGTAAGGTGATAGCCTATGCTTCTAGGCAACTCAAAGTGCATGAAAAGAGTTATCCTACTCATGATCTTGTATTGGCCGCCGTCGTTTTTGCTTTGAAAATTTGGCGTCATGAATTGTATGGGGTGCTTGTTGATGCGTTTAGTGATCATTAGAGCCTCCAATATGTATTCACTCATAAAGATCTTAACTTGAGGCAAAAAAGATAGTTAGAACTTCTTAAGGATTATATATGAGTGTGCATTATCATCCTGGCAAGGCTAAAGTTATGGTAAATGCTTTGAGTAGGATGTCTATGGGTAGCCTAGCTTATGTTGATGGTGGGGTCATAGAGGAGGCTAAGGAGGTCCATCAGTTGGCTAGATTGGGGTTAGATTGAAATAGGTGGATAATGGTGGTATTGTGGTTGTTGATGGTTCAAAGTCTTCCCTGGTTGATGAGGTGAGCAAAACAAGATCTTTATCCCTCGTTAGAATTGAAGGCCTTGGTGAAAGAGGGCATAGACCAAAGTGATAGAGATATACAATAGTATGCTAACACAAGAGGTCAAGAATTAATTAGATTGATATATTGAAAAGCTTGATCTGAAAATATATTGCGATGGAAATATATTTGAAAAACAAAACCTAAAAGCAACCTAAAGCCAATCAGGAAATAATTTAGGAATACATAACCTGGAACTTGAAGAGGTGATTGTATGTACTTATCTAGAAAAGATAGAATCATTCTAGCCAAATTTGTTATTTTTTGCTTTCTGGAATATGGTTGCTTGATGCTGGATGACAAGCCAAAGGTTTTCTATATGTAGTCAAAAGGGAAACGAAATTGATTATGAAGTCCTTGGAGAAGTGCGGTGGCGCTTGCAATGGAGAAACTCTAGATGATTAGTGATGAGAGAGACCAATCTTTTCTTTGAATTAATAAAAGGGAGTAGAACTGAGATCCACAAATGGGAACATGTTGATTTGTATATTCTGAGAGGGAAAAATAACTTATTTTAAATTTTCTCATTCTAATGAAGGTATAATTATTGATGCTTGAGGTACAATACTTTATTTAGTAACATGAAAATATTATTGATTGTGTAGAGTTCCTGTGGATAATAAATGGAAAAAGTCACACCCATAAATAAGATAAGTGCTCATATATTTCCCCTTTAATTTTAATATATACAATGTGATAATATATTCTTATATGTGATAGTTTTCCTTATGTTGTATCTTTAAACCTTTACACTTTTATCTTTAGTCACATGATTTCATCATTACATACTATACGCGTGGTATTATGAATTAACGTAAAAAATTGCTTCCTTTTTTTATTTCTAACGTTGCAATCAAAATCTCTAATACTGAAATTGATGAACTATCTAAAGAGAACATCACTTCCCTTAGTTTATTTAGAGAACATGCAGTTCAGGAAGAAAAAACACTTGTTGCATTCAAGGATATGTAGCAACCCATCTCAAGATAAAAGTCTCACATTGGTAAAACATAAAAGATATGTTGGTTATATAAGTAAGTGGGCCATACATACTAGTGGCACATTCTATTCTGCCCTATAACTTATATGATATTGTATATCTTCGTTATTTGTCATGCACTTATGCCACTATTTATTGATTGGAGAAACACACCATGTTCTTAGAATAGTAATAGCTCTGTTTCTAAAGGAGCCTTATGACCTGTGATGCAAGATACGTTTTTACTGAGTCACTGGCAGGTTGTGGCCAAGAGTTTGACCTTATAAGCGATGTGTAGGCTATATACTACTGGCTTCTTGGGCTATTTGTAATAAGACTCTAGCTATGTGGGTTAGTCCTACGAACTAGTACCTTGTTTGAAAATAGCATATTGTTAGTGGGCTGACAAATGGTTGCCTTAGGTGATATCTTTGATAGTGGTTGGACTGCGATATAATTCTGGATCAGTGAAACCCTTCTGATTGTCTAGCCTCTCAGACCATGGCTTAGGTTAAACTAGCGCTGCCCTATAAGTTGCTTTTCACAGAGAAAAGGCCTAGTAAGGGCCGAATATGGGCTAGTGCCTTGGGATAGGCATGTGTTCTAAATTGACTCATACATTTATGAGTGGGTATAGCTTGTCACTACAGAGATATGATGACTAAAAGATCGTGTATCTATTTATGTGCCATATTATGACTTAATTCTGGTATAGATACAACTTTGCTAGGTTTGGTTATCTTGGATACTTATGATATTCTATGGTTGTATATGTTTTCTTTGGGCATTATGATTGGCGAGGTTAAGGTATTCTTTGCCTTGGTTAGGCATGACTTTATGGTGATTGTTATATCGATATGCACTTCGATGTACTGTTGATAGTTATTGTACACTATTTCTTTCCATCCGATGTTGGAGTATCTGTTATATTGGAGAGAAATGGTGGTTATGGTTATATAGGTTAGATTGATATTGTGGGATATCTTGGTTGAGAGTGTTGTTGCCTACATTCACTCTGGGCATGATATAATTATCGTCGCGAACGTTCATTTTGGGCACAGAATGACTTTGTAGTTCTAGATCTAGATATACTGGTTGAATAAGTGACTATTGATATCTCATGTCCTAGATGATGATCCCCATCACTGTGAGGCTCGTTAGCAAAGTCCGAATGTTTTGAAACCCTGAGTGACGTGCCTCGTGGTCCCATTATTTGGTGGTTATGCTTGTAGGGCTATAAGCGGATGCAGATTCTATGGACCGTGTGCCAGTTGAGTCTTGGGTCAAGGACCTCACTAATCTCATTTTAGAGGCGAGGACCCATGATTGATATTTTGAGTTGTAATACTATTGATTATGTTTGGGGAATTCTTTCTCCTAGGGGGGAATGTCCTACAATTATGTTTATTGTTAGACTATCTGGCCCTGGTTTTCTACTCAACCAGAGGCCATTTCTGAAAACACAAGGTTTGAGGCCCCATGTGGTACTAGTTCCATGATAGATAAAGGACCCAGTTGTTATGTGGCACTTGGGGGACGAGGGCCCGATTAATTACCTATGGATCCATGCACATATACATGCCATGATTATGTGTGTGTGTACCCTCTGGGATTATAGGCCCTCTGGGGGGTGTTCAGGCTTAAACACTATGGCCTTACACTTACGTACAATTGACCTGTGATCATATGATATTGGGAGCTAGGATCTATTATGATTTGATAGATCAATTGTGCACAGGTGTACCTTCTCAGCTTATAAGGGTCTAGTAGGCATGGAAACATAGATATTAGAGCCTTGCACCTACGTAGGAGACTAAGTCAAAGATGGGGACAGTTGTGGTCTGGGTTTGCATAGCTTCGTTGTTTCAGGTAATCATTGTTCATCACATAGGTTGGTTCAGTTATCTTAGTACATCTTTGTGGTTGTCTTTATCATAGTTTGAGGGTTCCAGAGTTGATATTTCCTATATTTGAAGTTTAATTTGGCTAAACCTACTATAGTTCTTCATATTCAACTCTGCAGGATTTGCTGCATTTCACTCTGTAAGCCAATAATGCCTACTAGGCGCCTTTCTCTAGTACTCACCCACTACTTCTACATCTTCTTATGATACAGGTCTAAGTCCTATTTACGGGCGCTGATATTAGATGATCCAGGAGTGTAAGGGACTTCTTTTGGGTGAGTACCGACAGCTCGGTCTTTGTCACAATCTCCTTCTTTTGATTTCAAACTCTGACCTTGTATTGCAGTATTATCTATTTGTAGGAGCACTCTCAGGACTTATATTATATTTTTGCTTTGACTATTATATATAACAATATGTATTTCTGTTTATCATAACTTTATCTAGTAGAATTCCAGGTTCTGGGTAGTTTGGTTATGATGTTACTGTGTTGGTTACGGTCTTTATTAGAAGCTAGGAAATATACCCTAGGTTGGGTGGTTGGCTTACCTATAGGTGGGTTTAACAGGCGCTATCATGTTCAAGATGTGGTTGTGACAAGTTGGTATCAAAGCTTAAGGCTCACTGGTCTTTGTTGTACAGAGTTACCATTTAGTAGAGTCCTGTGGATTGGTATGGAGACGTCCCTAGCTTATCTCTAGGGGGCTATGGGATGTTTAGGAAACATCCACTATTGTTGATTCTTATTATGCAATTGTCAATGACCCTTCGAATTTTAAAAATCTAACTTCGTTTATGTCTTGGAGATATGATGCGCTGAGCATGGACTTGCGCTTGAGGTAGGGTTGCACCATCACTCCTATATAGAGAGCAACCCCTGCAAGTAGTGCGCCAATATAACATGCCGCAACTCTCTGTCAGCTAGGGGCACCAGTTTCCTCTATTACCTTTGTGATCATGCCGAAGGTACGAGTGGCTCTCAGGTAATTAATGGTTGCACTTAGGGATAGCTAGTCCAGCCTCATTCTCTAGCACAGGTACTAGTCGATTGCGACTGATCCAAGGAGAAACTCGATTGAGAGGACTGAATTGTCGCGACAGACGGGTACAACATGAGTGAGCTGTCCAGGGATATCATTTTAGATTCAGAGAAATGAGGGCTAGATTGCCATAACAATTTAGGCAGGGCCATCCAATATGGCCATTCAGAGTTTTAGAGCCCTGCGAATGGGTGATGCCAATCGCCATAGGCGGCATAGTAGAGCTCGGGCTCGTTTCAGGTATGGGGTACTAGACCATTGGATCAGAGGCTGTCCAGAGTCCAGAGTCACAAATGTAGCCTCATAGGACCCCATATCAACATCCCACCCTTAGCTGGTAGAGGTATAAGCATGGATCAGGGTTTTGGGGACAACCACAGAAGGAACAATAGAGCCTTCAGTGGGATTCCATGGGTCCTGCAAGAAGTAGTGGGGCCGGAGATAAAAGTGGCATCGAAGATAAGGGCCATTAGATCCCTGGCTATGGAGCCCTAGAATGGGTAGAGGCCTAGGGTTCTGACGGGGCTACTACAAGTATGATTTTCATATGCTAGTCACCCATTTTAGTATTTCATTTTTATTGCCCTTTCACTTATGTATATGTGTGCCTTGCCGCATACTTGAGTATGAATTTGGACTCTTCTACCCTGGTTTAGTTCTCATTCTAGTAGAGCGTCTCTTTTATTAGTGGGGCATTTGGTATGATGATTCTTCAGGATTGTGATACGCAGGTCGAGCGATGTTATTGGTTTGCCTCAATTTTCATATGCCCTAGGGGCAAATTGACTTATTTATGTGATATAGGTGTCAGTGTCATACTCTAGCTATCTAGGTTAAGTCTATAGAATCGATCCCATCCGGTATAGCCTTGATGCAGGATGCCTTAGCCTGGGTTCGGGGAATTCAGGAGAGATTGAAGACACCTTAGAGTCGATAGTCGAGATTACGTTGACCAAGGACACCAATTGGTACAACTTGAGATTCATTAGGAGTAGTGCGGTTCTAAAGGTGTCAACCCCTGAGAGCGTCATGCAGGTCAGAATGTGATCTTCGCATAGCCCCAATATATTAGCCCCATTGAGATTTTGAAATAGGTTGGATTGGTTGCATTCGAGTTAGCCCTAACTTTAGCTCATTTTGCTATACATCCTATTTTTTGTGTATGGATGTTGAGTCGGTGTATTCTAGATGAGATTGATGTCGCCCAAGCTATACCTCATTTTTGAGGCTAAAGTGACCATTGTCAAGATATATGACCTAAGCAAGGATAAGGTCAAATTCCATAGGGAATATGGTAGACTTAGAACAACTCAATGCAATTCGGGTTAATTAATCAACTTATCACCACAAAAAGGGGGGGGGGTTTGTGAAAACTTTAAGAAGTAATTCTAAACTAAGACAAGTGTTAAACAAGTATAACGTGTAACTAAGGTATTGGGTTTCCCATGATTCCTTAACTCGGTATTACTAGATAATCAAATTGTTTTCTAATGTGAAGCATGCAGAATAGTAAGTTAAGTTCACCAAACCCTTTGGCCCAGGCAAGAGACAAGTTTCACTACGTGATTTGGTCCATCCACGCAGTGTGACATTACTAACCCTTACCTATTGTTCTGGTGCAACCTCCCCTTAGCCTAGTTTAGTTGATTAGATGAGAAACATCAATCGAATCATAAGAATTAATATCTTTTCCTATTCATTACTACCTTGATCTAGTCAGTAACACTAGGCGAATTCTAATATTGGCCACCATTATAAAGAATTCATAATAAAGAGAATTAATTCATACATGCATGCACAGTTTTCAAGAATTACGAATTATCCGATTTTACCTTGTTAGTTCTTCGTGGTTCCCACAACCCTAGTTGTGGATTTAGCAACACATGATTAGTGCAAGTGCATTATTTTTTTAATTTGAATTACATAATTGAGCACTTACACAAGAGAATTAAGCATATGAAATCCACACTTTTCAATAAGAATCACAAGATTGAAATCTAAAATAAAGCTTTACAGGTGTTACTCAAACTTTCTGATGTTCCTCCATTGTTTTCTTTTTTCCTCTACGAGAAATAACCAAAAAACCTATTGTTGGTGTTTAAAATGCAAAACCAAAGCAGAATAGGATAACTAGGTCGGCAGGCTCTACGATGGTCTTTACGGGCCATATAACATTTTTTGGCCCGTAATCGGGCTTTCATGGACCACTGCTTTAACACTTGGGTTGTCTTCTACGTTACCCCTTTACGGCCCGTATACAATTATATGGCATCTAGGGGTTTCCGTCTGATGGTTTTCCAACAAATCCCTACTTTCTGATCCTCAGAGCATGACACCAAGTCTATGGATCTTAAAGACATCTACGACTCGTCTGTATGTTCATAGACTTAACTTCATAAATCCACCCTTCACTAAAATTGTACACGAAACCAATTTTACAGACCGTAGAATTCTCTATGGCCTGTAAAGGGTCTCGTTGAACCTCTGCTTCAGCAAATTCTGCACACTTTGTCCAAAAATTATGTCAACCTTGTAATCTTGCAAAACAAACCTAAAAACACATCAAATCTACTAACATAGCATTAAGAATACAAATAATTTCATGTTTTAAGAATTAAAAGTGTTGTATTTTGACAGCACATCAACACCCTCAGCTTAAAATTATTGCTTTTCCTCAAGCGATGAACTCAATCTACATAAGCGGCACAGTTATAGACAGACCTCAATCCAATGGCATACATTACATCAAACTCAAGCACAGACACACACACCACTTTCAAAACATATTAGATAGCTAGTAAGCAAACCAGTACAGGTCAATGTATGTGACTATGCAACTATGTCAAGCGAGTTAGTTATCAACAAGCCAAAATAACTGAGTCAGTCTAGTGCAAACAATACAATGCAAGTGTCCTCTAAGAAAGAAGTCCCATATCTCACTCACAACGATATTTTCTAGTGTAATCTTGGGATTATGAAAAATCACTCACTCTCACAAAATGACATATAGATATCATTCTTAATACCATGTGCTTACCCATATACTCATGACTACGACCTTTGACTACTTGGACTAAGATCACTTTAGGACTTTACTGGCTTGTAATGTAGACTCAGGGGCTTTGATATGATTTTTGTGGAACATAGTGACTATTAGGTCTTCCTTGAAACAAAGTTTGTCTAGACTTTCCCTACCAACACTAATACTTTTCACTTTGTTCTCCCTTTATCCTATTTCAAGCTTTTCTGGGTGCTGTATTCTCATTTTTCAGCTTTTTTTTTGCCTTGTCTTTTCACAACATTTCCCTTTCTAGTTCATTGTTAAGGCATTAGTCATTTTTCTTGCACCCAATACACATTTTTTTCTCCTTTTCCAAGTATCACTAATTTTTCCCCTTCATTATGTGTTTATCCTTACACCAGCTACCCTCAACTTAGGATTTTGTCCTAAGTCGTGGTGCACAATATCCCTCCTAGTAACCAAGGCCACTTTTTGTATCCACCCTCAACTTAGGCTTTTTTCCTCAGTCAAGGTGCAAAATGTTCAAGGAAGGACCAGAGCCAACTTTAGGGTTTTACATCTAATAAGGCTAGGTAACTTAGGTTTTATAAAGAAAAGGTATATGTAAGGCTAAAATATAGGATCAAGGGATTTTTCACACATTTGGTTGGTTATTTAGGCTAGTGGACTATTATGAACAAAGACCTAAGATCCTTTCCTAAACAACTAACTGTTCTGAGTTGAAACATAATACATAAATTTAGCAAAGTAAGCTCACACTCACATGACACTGATTACACTATCAATATAGACTCTCAGATCATTCTTTTCATGTTAGTTTTAACCTCACTTATTAGAACAAGCGCTGTTGGCATAATTGAACATTCATGGTTGCATTCTGGACTAAATAACAAAAATTTTGGTGGATATCAATTTTCACACACAAACACAAAAACTTATATATTTCATAGATACAAGTACTATATGCTACCAATACTACCTACACATCCTTCACATGCAGTTGAACAGAAATTAGATCTCCATGATGAAAAAGAACACAGGCGGCAAAACTTCAAAGATTCAAAATTTGGGATAGTTATTGGCCAAGACTACTCATACTTCACTGAGGCCTATGACTACCCACACCCCATTGAAAAAGCAGTGCATTGCCCTCAATGCACACCAAAATTATAATATAAAGTACAGGGGTCAAAAGTAACAAACATGGTGCTAAGAGCCAATGTCCACCTTAAGTTTCCTCTCAAGCAGTGCCTTATTTATTTTCATGGCACGATATACACAACTTGGGTACTCAGATTTCACCAAGTGTTTATTCTTCATTATTAACTGTCATGGAAGGATTAGCGGTGCTCTTATCATCATGAGTATTAACCATCTTACACTGCTCGTTATTCATTAGTTCTGTACAATGTTGGTGGGTGATAAGCCTTTCAGGCACTGACTGAGTTGAGTTGACACTTGACAAAACTATTGTTTAGTTGTTTGATAGCAACATAATGGGATTCAATATTTTGATTTATACTAGTGATGCCAGACTTAATCTCTCTCAAGGTCTCATCCTGTGTCTCAACATTCTTTAATAGGTAGTCAAAAATCTCCTCAGCTATAGAGTTACAAGCACCGGTATCGTGATTGTCCTGTATCACATAACAATTATTCCTGTAGCCATCTTTGCAAGCTAAGTTTGCATGTCTTTTCTGTCTCCACTAGATGTCGTGGAGACCTCTATGGTTGCTTGTGTCTACTTTATTAGCACCTCTATGTTGGTACTATTCTAGACCAGTGCAAGTGCATACATGATCCCTTCATTTATCCTTGTTGCTTTGAATTGATCATGCCAAAGCTTTTGGTAGAAGGCCTACTCCTTAGCCCTCATACGTGATTTAGCTTGACCGCCATGTCTAGCTGCTTGATGATCTCTGCAAATGATTGATCTATGAATATGCTCCCATGATTGTATCAGCATATGATTGGCTATTTGCATCTAGGGCACAGTAGAAGATCTCCACGTAGGCATCATCAACAATGATATTGTCAGGGAAATTCCTCAAAAACTTTGTGAATCGCTCCCATGTAGTACTGATGAATTCAATAAAAAGTTGCTCAAACTGTTCATTTGATCATTCAACTTGAGCTTATTCGATCTCGAGTAGCACCTCTCCAAAAAGGCCTTCTGTAACTCAACCCAACTGGTGATTAAATTTTTGTGGGAGCTCGGATAGCCACAGCACTGCATTGCACATCAGAGGTAATTAGAAAACACGAAGTCCCATAATATCCATAGACAAATTCTGTTCCCATCACACTCTTGTAGAGAAATGCAATGTTGTGTAGATAACTACGCGGATCCTATAATGGTAGGACCGCGAACAATCCACGATTAGCAGCATCTGAAGCAACCCCCTTGAGACTACAAACTTTATGTCAGCCGGTAGTGGCTGTAATACATTGGCTCTAGTAACCTCCATAGCCATATTGTTCAGCTGATATTGGTTCCACTAAAAGCTTTGGCATTGATGTCCTATGGTTTTGGAACAATGTCCTCAAGAGGAGGTGGGTTGTCATTATTTGCATTCTCATTCTGGTTCAGAGCTACATTTTCTGCATTATTGGCATTGTCTTGGGCCATCCTTCTAGTCTTCTCTAGATCTCCAAGTCAAACAGAGTCAAGGGAATGCCTCGACTTCACGTATTAGGAATACACTACACCTATACCATGAAAAAGAAAAAATAATACAAAATTTAAAATGAGGGAAATAAAGATTAATTCCCAAAATACTTAAAAAGTAAAGTCTAGTCGTATTCCCTGACAACGATGCTAAACTCTTGATGTCACCCAAGAAAAATTGTCATGACCCAAGCTTAGGGCCTAGACGTGACACGTTGCATACGAAATTTGAAGGGACCCCAACCAAGCCTCTTAGCACATCATTATACATCCTTAATCGCAGAAGCAATAAAATAACAACAAGACATAATAAATAGGGATAATCGGGGCTAAGAGACACCTTTCATATCATAATCATTAAGTGGCAAGAGAGAGTCAAAGCTCATAGTATTATATATAACATGTCCAACAATGCCTCTAAACATAGAAGTTAGCGGGGGCCAAGACAAGCAACCGGGCTCACCCTCATAGTCAAATAAACAATAAAGGAAGAGAGTCATAATACATAGCATAAGAACATAGACATTGTCCCTGGAATAGAGGTCTCACCAACTAGCTTGACAAATCATACTAGCCATATGGAGGAGGATGATTAAGGGGGTTTCGGTCCCTACATGGTAACATTATGTAGGCATAGAGTATGCATTAGTATATTTGAATATACTAAGTATGTAGGATACAATGCAACAAGAGATAGACAACTTAGACAAAATGCATAATGGTAAGCAATAGATAACATAATAATAATATGGCATGCATGATCAATGCTTAAGTAAAACATTCTTACATAGAACATAATACATGTCTAAGAAGAGACCATCATTATAGGACTCATAGTTTACCAAGGTAAAAACCCTTCATTGGTTGGTAGATCGTCATACCCTATCACCTATGGTGATTGAGATACTAACCCCTCAATCCGGTTATCAAGGTACAAACCCCTTGATTGGTTGGTGGATCATCGCACCCTGCCATCGATGGTGATTAAGGTACCAACCCTTTAATCTGGTTATTAAGGCACAACCCCTTGATTGGTTATCAAGGTACAAACCCCTTGACATGGTTACCTGGGCTCTTAACCCCCTGAGTAGGGCATGATAACTTTCCAACACTATATAGGAAAATGTCATATACATACATCCCTTTCATCATCATAAAGTCATTCAACACATAAGACATGCATTGGACCTTCAATTCCTTAAGAAACTATAACTGAACATTTTATAAAAAACTTGGCGGGTGTGTAGAGCTAGTGTAAAATCATACAATTTAGGGATGAAATAATGCAAGAAAATCCATTGTAAAACCATCCATCAATACTTTTTAATACCCTTAAGCAATATACATCAAAATCCTTCATCAAATCCCACAATGGGTCATAGATTCATAGCGCAAAACATGGTAAAACAGTCACAATTTCTTGAAGCCCCAACATAGTTCATAGTCGAATTCATAATAAGTAAGACCATAAGCAAATGAACATGAAATCATGCAATTTCAATAAAAGGAAGCTTGGACATCATGGGTGTCACGCCCTAAAGTCCCGTAGGGCGGACCGGCACCCGTTGCCGATAAGGCTCGGGAGAACCAACCTGTAACTATATGCGTTTTCTATACATACTATAAGGGGTTTCTACGTTTGACATGCTTGTAATAAGATAAAAGGGATAACAAGCCAAAAAGAAATGCAAATGACTAGGCCGTTGGAGCCCCAGTGTCTATAGTACGAGACATGACTTCATTTTGCTGTACATAGTCTACAAAGCCTCTAAATAAAGAGAAACATCTGATAAGGGTCGAGACAGGCCCCGCCTCAACAAGTATGCAATAAAAACATGTAATCTTTAGACATAAACAAGCCCCGAAGCTACCTAGAGCTTGGTGACCGCTGCTGAATATCCTGTACTTCTACTGGGGAGATCTACTAGCACTTGTACCTGTAGCATGAAATACAGGCCCCCCATAAGGGACAGTCAGTATGAGATAATATACTGAGTATGTAAGGCAGGATACACTGTATAACAAGTAACAACTCAAATGAAACCATGCATCTGTGGAAAATCGGGGACCACCCTTAGTTATACTATGGAATCAGTACATTATTTTCTTTACATCACTTTACCTTTACTGTAACATTGTACTGTAAAACCTGTGCACAGCTGTAAGCAAGTGACCAACTAATCAGTGGTAAACTGTATCGAGATTATCCCTGGCTAGGTTCTTCCTTAAACCCTCGGGCTACCACCCATGATAGGATCGTCCCTAGCTAGGTGATTTTTCCACCCCTCGGGCTACCACCCATCAATAAACAATGTGCTTTATCTTTTCAATTAATTGTATCGGGATCGTCCCTGGCTAGGTTATTCCTTAACCCCTCGGGCTACCACCCGTGATAGGATCATCCCTAGCTAGATGATTCTTCCACCCCTCGGGCTACCACCTATCAAACTGTATATTTTATCTTTCAATTACTTTCGAGATAGTTCTTTTGGTGTCCATAACATTGGAGCTGTAGGACTGTATATGTAGCATATGACATGTAGATAATCACATAAGACAATATGACAAATAAAAGAGTACATTGGGTAAACAATGAAATGCATATGAAATGGAACCACTTATGAACCTTATTTCGTAACAAGAACTCATGTACTTGGTGTTCAAGCATGTATGTAATTGTAAAGGTGACTATGTATAGAATCATATGAACATGTACAAGAGTGGAGACATGGCTATAGTTTTGTCGGAGTTGGTAAGTGCCTTTATGTACCAAGGAGAGATCTATGTTTCATGCCAAGTGATACGAAAGCAAGTAACCTTACCTACCTCGCCGTCGGACCTTGTTACTATCTCAAGATAACCTTTCCTTCCTCCAAGTACTTATCTACAACATAGTAAGGGATACAACTAGCATTAAAATCCAATAGATACACCTTGGTAATCCAGTTATATAAGAAAACAATACACGGGCAGCAAGCGGGTTTTCATAACCTGGGCGTATCCTTTAACCTTTTCGCCCCTAATTGTGTTTTATAATACACATTAGTATGTACACATCATGTACAGTCTACTATATTTCCATAACATCTTTACAACAGCCCATAAAGCACAACAAATCACAATTCCACGTAATCTAAAAACAGACAACATAACATTACCTTTCCTCGCTACCTTTCGACCTTAACAATTCCAAATCGGTTCCAACCTTAACATAACTGTTTCAGCAACATTTATACATACAACCAGCTATGAACCAGTTTCAGAACAGCAACAAATCAGTGATTAAAGACGTGAAGCAACAGCTTGCTCTCCAACAGACGACAAGTTCATACGAAGCACATAATCGCGATATCACATAACGCCTCACTTTTGTGGACTGTAAAAGTAGTTAACCAGCCTTTGTACACTACTGTAAAGCCAATATTTGTTGCATAATCAAGTAATAATACATAATAAATCCATCCAACAAGAGAAAAACCTCTTAATTAACAAGAAAAGTACACAAGAATCCTTAGTACACAATCTGTCCAGAAATTCCAACACCAACCTACTAACATATACTTCTTTTCTTTCATAAGAAAACAAGGGAAGCACCTTTAGTATAATATCTATAATTCATACCATGTCAATAACACTAAGTTCCCTTCATTATAAAACTTAAAAAACATAGAGAAATCACCGAAACAAAAAGGAAAAGGTGCAGCAACTTTCTGCACCTAATCTGTCCAACAGTTCAGCAAGTGTATGCAGCATCTATCTCTTGTTTATTCATGATAAAACTATAGAAAACACATGTATAAACTTACTCACCACTATATTTAAGTTATAGGGCTTGTGTAAGAACCCTAGAAGTTCCCTTTTGCTGCTTTGCAAGTCAATACACGTTAGGAGACAAGTTGGAGACAAAGCTGATTTTCTTTTGTGTTCAAAATGATAGTAACTTGTGGGAGCTGCTTTAGGTCTCTTTTTATAGAGGGATTAGGCCGACCTTCTCTTGCTTTCTTGACCAACATAAGCCACACATTATCAAGTAGCTTACCCACCAGCTTGGTCCTCAAAGTTGGGCCTTTTTGGAGCACCAACTTGATGTACTTGGGCTGCCAAATTTTCAGCTTTCTTGTTCTTCTTGGTTTGGGCCTAATTTGCAAGGTGTTTTGTATTGGCTTTAGGCCCTTTTTAATAACTATCTTGGGCTGAACATATAGTCCATTTAGGATGCTAAAATATGGGTCCAATTAACACCCTTGACACGGACTTAATTCATAATTGAACTTGGACAATTTCGACGTCGAGTCTCGTCTCCATTTAGCTCGCAATTTTTAAACTAAGCAAGTAGCTGATTCACCTACTTGTTTACTAGGTCCTACAAGCACGTCAATTCTCTCATTTCATTTTAAGGCCGTAATCTCCTCATATTGACACAAAACATATATACACTTGACCCTTTTATGCGTTAGACGCACATATAGCCCATTAACGCGAGATCTAAGCACTTTTGAAAATTAGCGCTAGTTTAACCAAATCATGTCATATTTCATTTGCATTGTGCCAATATTATAAGGTGTGGGGTGTTACAATGGGTGAAAGGAGCCCATGAATAAAATCCACATATCTTGACTTTGGAGAATTCTTGATGAAGATTGGAAATGCAGACTTGAGGTTTAGGTGAAATCCTTAAGATCCGGATTGAGTTTTGGGACTTGAATTTAGGGTGAAATATTTGTTTAAGTGTTTGAGTAAGAATTGAGGAATGTCTTGAATGATATGAGGGTGAAATATGACTAAGTATAGGTATTTTCACGCATGGGAACACTTAGGCCCAAGACCCAAAAGTCTTGGACCGAACTAAAAAAATGCACAAAAATACACACTGGTGCGCCCCAGCCGCGTCACACTAAGGACGTGTAGTGCTCTTTGGAAATCACATTTTGTGATTTTTAAATTTTTATACAATTGCTTAAAAATCAGGGTTAGACTCGTTTCCCACTCAAATTGACCTCCTGATCAAGATTATGAAATCAAATTTTTGATATCACACATGAATTTTGAGATATATGAAAATTACGATTCCGGGCACTTTCGAGGTACATTATTGAGCACTTTTTGGGGTAGTTTCAAAAATATCCTTTTTAAGGCTAAGGTGGTCTTTGTCAAGATATAACCTAATATAGGTTAATGTCAAATCCCACAAGGAATATGGTATACTTAGAAGAACTAAATGCAATTATCTCCCCAAAAGAGGGGTTTTGTGGCAACTATAAAAAGTAATCCTCAACTAAGACAAGTGCTAAACCAGTATGAAGAGTAACTAGGGTATTGTGTTTCCCCTGATTCCCTAACTTAGTAATACTAGATAATTAAATTGTTTTCTAGTGTTTAGTATGCAGAATGGTGAGTTAAGTTTAAACCCTTTGGCCCCGGCGAGAGGTAAATTTCACTATGTGATCTGGTCCATTCTGGTAGTTTTACATTACTAATCCTTACCTATTGTTCCAATACAACCTCCCCTTGCCCAATTCAGTTGATTAGATGAGAAACATCAATCAAATCCTATTAATTAATCTCTTTTCCTATTTATTACTACCTTGATCCATTTAGTAACACTAGGTGAGTTATAATATTGGAAACCAATAGAAATCATTCAAGACAAGGAGAATTAATTAATACATGCATGCACACTTTTCAAGAATTATGAATTATCTGCTTTTAACTTGATAGTTCATCATGGTTTCCACAACCTTAATTATTGATTTAGCTACTCATAATAATTATATAACAGAACTTATGAATTTGAATAACATAATTGAGCATTTACACAACAGAATTAAGTACAAGAAATCCAAACACTTCAATGAGAATTAGAAGATTGAAATCAAAAGATGAAATAAAGTTTTACAAGTATTTACCTTTTTCTCTCTTTTTCCTCCCTGAAAATTAGCCTAAAAAACCTATATATAGTGTTTAAAAGGCAAAACCAAAATGGAAGAGGATAATTGAGTTGGTAGGCTCTACGAGGGTCTCTATGCGTTGTATAACATTTTACGGCTCATAAATGGGCTTTTGTGGACTGCTGCTTCAATTCTAGGACAGTTTTCTATGACACCCATCTACAGCCTATACAGGTCTTCGTCTGATTGTTTTCCATCAAATTCAAACTTTTGGATCCTCAGGGCATGACACCAAGTCTAAAACTCATAAAGTCTTCTATGGCTTGTCTGCATATTTGTAGACTTAACTTCAAAAATCCACCCTTAACTGGAATTGTACATAAAACTAACTTTATGGCTCGAAGAATTCTCTATGGTTTGTAAAGGGTCTTGTGGAACCTCTGCTTCAGCAACTTCTGCACATTTTGCCCAAAATTGCACCAACCCTATAATGCTATAAAACAAACATAAAAACACATCAAATATATAAACATTGTATTGAAAAAATATAAAATTCCAAGTTTTAATCATCAAAAGTGCTTTATTTGGATAGCACATCAGAGATACATCTACTCTAGTGTATTTTTGCTGAGTTAAATGATGGTTAAATATAGATAAGGGAGGTTTTGGTGGAAAATATTTTGGGGCATTGCACCCGGATCTGTTATGGCCATTGTGAGTGGCTTGTTGTGGTTGGGGATGACTATTATACTTTGTAGCTTGAATTTTGTGAATTATAAGCATGGTGGCTACTGTTATAGTTTCTGCAAAAAATTGCATGTTAGCCGCTACAAAATGGGCAAAATGGTAATAACTATTGAGGACCTTGTTTGAGATGTGATATACAGATGTTTGGGTGTGAAGAGAGGTACTGAGAGTCATTTTAATGGATGGACTGTTGGGTATTTACTACATTGCTGAGTGTTTGGTGGCGATGCCCGGTGGATTGGATAACAAGGAAATAGGATTTTGGCCTTGTGTGTAAATATGAGACTATTAGCCGTAGTTGCAAGTATTTAACTAGTTTGTGGACTATTTGTGATTGGATTTTTTGGATAGAAAAAGAAGTACCAGAACTGTTCTAGGATACAGAGCTTGCTTATGATAGATATACCCATGGTGCAGACTGAAACTTGTAATTACCCCTATGTTCATACTTTCGTAGATGAAAGTCTTATTAGTGGGGGGATGTTGTAATGACCCTCTGGATCATTTTCGTGGTTCTGCAACTTCTCTGTTGTTTTGAGCTTCTGTGTGGCGGCCTCAGACATTTTATGGCTTATTAGGACAATTGGAATGATTGCGGATGGTTTTGGTAGAGAATTATGCAAATATGTGAGTTTATGAGAAATTAAAGTTGCAAAAATTAGATTTTTGATAGAACCCTACTAAGCAAGCTCGTAATAGGATTCTTACCCTAGTCATTTTGTGCTAGGAGGATAGTTGGTTTGAGGAAGGAGGGTCACGCTAAAAGTCGCAAAATGAGGTCAATCGGAAGCTAAAAAATAAACTTTTGTAAAAACCCAACTAAATGCACTCGTAATGGAAAACAGATGTTGCGATCAACTTCAAAACACAGAAATCAATCTAAACTAATCTTTTGCCAGTTGAGGGGGTCATCCGTTTACGTTTTAACCCCCTAAGTTCTTTTAGTCAATGTCAGTTGGAAAGGAGTGGGACTCTCATTTTTCAATGATGTTCCGTTGGGAATTATGACTGCATTGTTGGATCTAGAATGTCGAAATCCATGTGGTTGCACTATGTTTTGCATAAAACAGACATTGAGTGCCCCAGGAATGGCCTAGGGAAGTTTTGAACATTACTTGTGTAACACCAGAAGATGAACCCTCTGCGTTCATAGAGGAATATTTGCATTTGTGGAGGGCATGGGAGGAAGACTTCCACGTTCACTAGGCCATGTCTACGTTCATGGAGAGGTACCAACCATAATTTTCTCCATTCACGGAGAAGAAATGTGGTCTGTATATATGGCTTCAACCTTCGAGAATCAGTCCATTTTTTAGGCTTCCCCAAGTTGTAAAATTATTTCTACAAGTTCGTTTGTGGCTATTCAAAGGTCCACGCGACTCAATTGTTTTCAAGGAACATCATTGTGAAGTTGAATTTGGGATTTGATGTGTAGTTTTAGGTAAATTTGTTGTTTAAGCAGACTATATCCTTCAGAATTGTGAAAAATTTATGTGTTCATATCTTAACCAATTCTAGATGGAATTAGATGAAAGTTCAGCCTATATTGTTCTAAGTTCTGAGAAGAATATTGTAGTATACTGGGGGATTGGCTAAAATTATCCAATTTTTAAAAATTTTGACCGAGTTTTGAGAAGAATGTTTGCCCGACAAAAGCTTTTAAGTTCATTATTTTGCCTTTTCTTTGTCTTATGGGGTCTGGTTTAGGCAAAATTTTTGGTAGTAGACTTGGGGTGATGTGGAAAACATTTTATGAGGATTTGTTTGGTATTTAGTGCGTGGATCCTATTTTCCCATTTTAGACCAACTTGGTGTAATTTCACTCATTTTTCAAGATGTCACAGACAATATGGCCATATTTACCTTGTGAACTATGTTTTAACAATAGAGAAGCATAAGCAACTAATTCAGAAGAGGAGAAGCTCAACTATATTGGTTCGAGATGTGAGACATCATTTGCCAAGTGGGCTAGGATTATTTGAACCTCAGAGTGAGTTGAAATGCATGTGTATCTGAATTAAAATATGTAGAAATATATTGTTTATGGATTGAGCTTTTGATTATATGAGTTATATGTGATGTTATAGGAGGATAGTTGTTGTATTGAGGGTTGTGTTGGTCGTAGTTGCTATACTATCAAAATTCTTAAACTATTTGGCTATGAGAAAGGCCTGAAAGAATATGGATGGGTTGAGGACATATGATAGGTACATACAGTGAAACTTGCATTGTATGTGTGTGTGGTATGAGATTACTGAAATATACTCGCTATGCGACTGATAAGTTATTACATGCTACCTTATGCACTGATTCTACTATCTATATCTGATTTTGAGTACTTGTGGCTGCCTAGAATATAGTAGAGTTACATAATTAAACATGATTTTGTTCTTCCTCGTTACTTATATGATCGTGTATACTGTCGTTATGTGTCATGTACTTGTGGTACTGGTAGTTATGGAGAATGACACCATGTTCTGGGAATGATTATAATTGTACTTCTAAATGAGCCTGATAAGCTGTGATACAAAATATATATTACTAAGCCACTGGTAGGTTGGGGACAAGAGTGTTACCCTGTTAGCGAGGTATGGGTTATATCCTACGGGCTTCCTAGGATATCTATGATGAGAGACAAGCTATGTGGGTTAGTCTTGGGAACTGGTACCCTGTTTGAAAAGATCACAATATTAGTGGGCCGCATATGGTTATCTTAGGCAATATCCTTGATAGTGGCTAGGTTACGATATGATTCTGTTTTTGTGAAACTCTTTTGATTACCTTGCCTCTCAGTCCTTTTCTTAGGTCATACCTTCGCTGCCCTATGAGTTGATTTATATAGAGGAAGGGCCTAGTAAGAGTTGAATATGGGCTAGTTCCCTAGGACAAGCATGTGTTCTAACTTGACTTGTACATTAATGAGTGGTTATAATCTGTTGCTACTAAGATATGATGAACAACACCATGTATTGATTTATATGTTGTACTGCGGCTTGATTCTGGAATATATATGACTTTGCTTGGTTTGGTTATCATGGATAATTATTATATACCATGGTTGTCTATGTTTTCTCTAGGCACTGTGATTGGCGAAGATATGGTATACTCGTCCTTGGTTAGGCATATTTTTATGGAGATTTGTGGTGTCTATACATCATTTGTACAACTAATAGTTGTTGTGCATTGGTTCTTTCCATTTGATGCTAGAGTATTTGTTGTATTTGAGGGATGTGGTGGTTACGATTGTGTGGGTTGGATTAAGATTGAGGAATATCTAGGTTGAGAGTGTCATCATCTACTTCACTCTAGGCATGATATGATTGTTGTTTCCTGTATTCACTCTGGGCACGACATAATTATGGAGTTTCTGATCTAGCTATACTAATTGAGTGAGTGACAGTTGATATCTCGAGTCTCAGATGACAATCCCCATCATTGTAAGCCTTGATGGCTACATTCGAGTGTTTGAAACCCCAAATGATGTGCCTTATGGTCCCATTCTCTGATGGCCACACTTGTCAGACCAGGTAGCAGATGTAGGTTTTGAGGATTTAGCACCAACTGAATCTTGCGTCGAGGACCCAATTGATTTCATTTTAGGGGTAAGGCCTCATTAGTGATATTCTAAGTTGAGACACTGTTGATTATTTTAGTGGGATTCTTTGTCCCACTGAGAATACGTCCCACAATAATGTTTAATTGTCAGACCATCTTTCCATGGCTGACAACCTGGTCGGAGGTCAGGTTGGAAGACCTAGGGTTTGAGGCCCTAGGTGGTACTTGTTCCATAATGGGTCGAGGATCCAATTTCTATGTGGAGCTTTGGGGCTGAGGGTCGATTAATTACCCATGGAGCCACAGACCTGATTATGTGTGGGTGTACCCTCTAGGATTATGGGGGCTTAGGCGTGTTCAAGCTTAGAAACTATGGTCTTACATCCATATACAACCATCCTGTGATCATGTGATATTGGGAGTTGGGTTCTGTTGTTATTCGGTTGATTAGTTTCATGACAGTGTACCTTTTGGTTTTTCGGGCCCTACTGGCATACTGTAATAAATATTAGGGGCTTGTACCCATTTACAACACTACATCCTAGATGGGGACAATTGTGGTTTTGTTTTACAGAGCTTTGTTGGTTTGGGTTATCATTGTTCATCACATGGGTTGGTTCATTTATCTTGGCACATTCTCGTGGTTAGCTCTATCGTGGTTTGAGGCTTCCTGAATTGTTGTTTCAATGATTTAAGTTTCCATTTAGCTAAACCTATTGCTATTCTTTATACTTAATTCTACTAGATTTGCTATATTTTGCTCAGTTGGCAGATGATACCTACTGGGTGCCTCTTTGTTGTACTCACACCTTACTTCTGCATCTTCCCATGATGCAAGTCTAGGTCCTAGTTGGGGGTGCTGATTTCAGGGGATTCGAGAATACAGGACTCTTCTTTTTGGTAAGAACCAACAATTCAAACTTTATCACAGCCTCCTTCTTTTGATGGGCATAATTTGCTTTCAGAATATAGCCTTGTATTGTAGTATTATGGATGTATAGGATCACTCTTGGATTGTATATTATATTTTTGGTTTGACTTTTATGTATAACAATACATATTTCTACTTATCACAGCTCTGTATAGTTGACTTCTATGTTCTAGGTAGTTCAATTATTATGTTATTGTGTTGGTTATGGTCTTGATTAGAAGCTAAGATAGGTACCGTAAGGTTGGGTGATGGTCTTGCCTGTAGGTGAATTTGACAGGCGCTATTATGACCATGACTGGGTCATGACTGTTGCATAATATGGGTTCTGACACCTTGCCTATTTGCAAATTTTAATCCATAAGGGCACCTTCAATTTAAAATGGTTGATAGATAGTGTTAAAAACATGAATGTTGACGAGTTGTGCTTATCCTGCAAATACATATTGAACTTAGTGATTTGAAATGTTGTAATTTCTACTCGAATTGCCTATGGTTAACTTATTTCAATTGTGTATCTTTAGGTGAAGTATGAGTAACCCATGGTTTTTGTAGAGTGACTTTAACATGCCCAATTTTATAATGGGTGGTGTCATTCTTGCAATTAACTCATCATTTAACAAAAATTGTACCATTGATGTGATTGTTAGTCTAAGATTACGCTCGTGTTGTGAAACTCCTCCTCATTATTGACACATACCTGGAAAAATTAAGGTGTCTAGGAGTTTGGGGCTGCTGATAAAAATCAGTGGTCGCCAATTTGACCACCGAATATGACTTGGCGGTACGTCGAAAGGTCATGCACGTCGCATAAATTTGCAAGCATTTAATTCTGTTTCCAACACATTAGGTGATGCTCTGTTTAACCGCCTAATTTATTCGGTAGACTATCGATTGATATCATGTGTCACCGAATGTGAAACTTCTATTGATCTCTGATTGTTGTTGAATTCAGCGATAGTCATTTTGAGCACTGAATAAGTTTGGTGATTCGCCTAACATTTTTGGTGGGTAAACTGACCCCAATCGCCAAAAGTCTTTTATGAGTTATATTTATTGTCTTTCCCACTTACCGCTGTATAGGTTGACAGGTTAGGTGTAGTTGAAGCCTTCACTGATAAAGGGTTTATTGTGATTTGTAAAGAAAATAGGCAATCTTTACCTTAGGTATGTTGGATCTTCTGAGTTCCTCGAGTGAGTGGGAGAGGTGGTCTATAGTCTCACATAGTGATCAGGAAACGAAATCTCCCTAGCCAACTCAAGGAAAAATATATACTCTCACCTAAAAATAAAGGTTAAGGATACTCTTTTAAAGAGTAAGCATGAGTCCATGAAGGGTCCTCACAAATTACAGTCCGAGAAGGTTGGAGAGAAGACCTTGTCTAACGAATTTAAAGCTAGGAGGGCCAAGAACAAAAAAAGTAGTGAAAGAAAGTTTACCAGGATACATGGAGCCATCCCTACAGTAGTCCCAGAAGATTTAAGGATAACCGCCGACATAGTTGAGCTCCCTTCAGTCCCAACTTTAGTGTAACATGGAGTGTATCAGGGGGATTCTTAAACCTCCTCCTTTATTTTGTGTTTGATTGTTTACTGTTTTTCTACATTGAGGGCAATGTCTCTTTTAGGAACGGGTGAGCATTTGTGTTGCCTATTGAATTGGGACACTAGTTTTTGATGGTTGAAGTGTAATTAAATCAATTCCCCACTTGTTGTTAGTAAATATTATTTCATTTTGTGTTGTAATAGATTAGTAGATAATTTTCTATTTTGCTTTTCTTCTTTTGGATTTTAATGGATGAATGGTTGTGAATGATGTCTTTCATTTGTGGCAAACCTCGTGCATAAAT
>JAOTQR010083019.1:27261-84126 GCA_025774065.1 Solanum ossicruentum
GGTTGATTCCGAACTAGGAAAGGACCTTAGGCCTTCTTTGATTCCTTTTGAGTCCACCTTGACCATATAAGCCTCCAATTATATTCGATTGATTCCTTAGCGAAATTCCTTTGAGCATTGATCCTTTTCTTTGATAGCCATGTAGTCTTGATCTTTATTTGTGAAAGACAATTCCTTCTTATTTATTACCAATCCCTCCTTGAGCTTTAGTGAGCGAAGTGATGGTCAAACACCAAAGTTGGGAGTGTTGGTAGAAGAGGAGGTGTCTCCTATGTAAAAGTTAAGGAAAGAAAAAGAAAAAAAGCATATGAGTCCTTAAATGATGAAAAAAGAAGAAACGATTCAAAAAGCATAAACATGATAAATTGAAAAAGAAAGTGCTTGATAAAAAATGACTCCCTAAAATCATGAAAAATTGTGCAAAATGGGAGACACCTAGGATGGAATATCAAAAGCAAAAAGGTGTCAATAGGAGATGAAAAAGAGTGATGATCAAAGGATTCATGAGCATTTAAAGTATGTGTAGAGTTTAAGGAGGGATGAGCCATTACTATCCATATGCTACCTTCACCCTACATTACAACCTAAATAAGATCCTTTGGGATCCTCGTCTATAGGAAAATGAAAGAACTCTGATTGAGAATAAGGTCTACCCTATGGGTTGAAGCTTACATGTCAGTTCTTGATTGAGAGAGTGAGTGTTGAAAAGATCCTTGGGAACATTGTTATAGTCTTGTGTTTGTATGATCTTCTTTTGCATGAGGGAAAATGATAATGCTTTTAGGCAGTGATTAGTTTCTATACAAAAAATTGTGAGCATAATAAGTATAGCAATACCTCAATTGATCAATTTCTATAGCAATGCCTTAAGTACACCTTATTCACCTTTTGAGGCTTCAAAATCACGTAAGTGGTTTATGGAAGTTTCAAGAATGGATGAAAAAGGTGGAACTATATGTATTTCTCCTTATGGTCTATTTGCAAGCTTTGAAGTGGACTAATTGATGTTTGATTTGCCTGAGGGCAAGCAAAGACTTATATTGGGGGCTTTGATGAGTCCATATCTTGGATTCATTTTGAGCTTAGATGTGAAAATAATGTTGTCCTTGTTGTGCTATTATGCTTCAGTTTCAAACTAATATGCATGTGTTATAACATGAATGAAGCTAAAGTACACAAGTAGAGAATAGTCAAATTTTGGAAAAGGGGTAAAAGAATAAAAAAAGGCGAGCAAAAGTGGCTTTGCTAACATAATCAGTGGAAAATCGAAGATTCAATGGGACTATCTAACATTGTAGAAACCAAGCATTAAGTCCATTCCAAAAAGGTGGACAAAATTGACACTGCCAACAGTTTTGGCATATCACCAAATGGGAAAGGAGACCGTATAAAGTTGTAGTACATAAGAAGCTAAGCTCATGATAGAAAGGATTCAGCAGATGACCAAACATGATCGGGAGAGTATAGAGCCATCGCCTAATTATGTAGAGATTCAAGCCTTTAGGAGATACAGAGCAAGGTAATCAAGTGCACATACAACGCACTACCAAAGTTCTCAATGATAGCAGACCTGACTGTCGAATGGTAACTCGGTGCACAAAATTTTCATTTATTTTGTATAGACTGTATAAGTTTTTTGGCAAGGATATTGTACATAGAATTCCATATTAGGTTTTATAGATAGAGCGAAAAAGAGAGAATAGAGTATATAGAAGTTTCTTTCTCAATAGTACAAGGGTTTAGTTATTTCATACATTAGCAAGAAGAAATTGCGGAGATTAGCTGGTTTAATTCAACTTTACTCTTGCTATTCATCATACCTGTATACTCAGTTGTTGAATTTTGTATTGATTATTTACTTTTGAGCATGAGTGACTATAACCCATGTGTTGGGGGTGTGTAAATAATATGGGTCTTTGATTTCTATGTTGGGTTAAGAATATTTTGATTAAATAGTTGTTAATTTGAGTGAGTTTATATCTATTGCTAAGTTTCATCTATAATACTAAGGTTGCAAACTTGGGGTTTACTTTAGATCTCTAATCATTGGTTTAATAGAATGTGTAATAGATGTATTAGCTAAAATCTTTCGAGGTTTTAGTTTAATGCCACAACATTAGATTCAATGGCTATGGTATTAAGTGGTTTGCTATGATTTCTCAGGCCAGGCGTGACCTCAAGCGATCTGCATATGATGTTATAACAGATTCATGTGAAACACCTTCACTATAGTAATTAAAGTATTGGTAACCAGCAACCTAGCCTACTCACATATTTTTAACTCGTTTAATCAAGTGTTTAGACCTGGCTAAGTAGATCTAGTCCTATGTTTGCACATCCCCATCGTCACTCTTAATCTGTTGTTACTTTACAATTTAGATATTGTTGTTAGAAGAATGTTAATTTTATTTAATAGAACCTCTAAGTGAACCCTACAATTGTCTAGTTCAATGAATCACTTTACCACCACTCCCTGTGGGTTTCGGGATTCAACCCCATCTCTTTTGTTTGGTTAATATATTGATAATGATCGTCCCTTTTTGATTTGAGTAGTGGATTTGGATGACATCACTAACTCGTCTATATCTTCCTACTTTCTTCAAGGTATGTGTGGTTTTATTCATGATTATCTTCTAATAATGAACCCCCAAATTCTATTTCTCAAGTTTCAGGATTTCTAAATAAGATTTACAATTGAGTTTTGTGATTTAGCTCCAATTTGATGAAATTAAGTTATGGATTCATTTCAATTGATGCTTTAACCATAGTCAATTTACATGGATTTTTTGAGAATTGAATAAGCATGTCTTTTTATGATGAATTTATGCATGCGTAATTTCCAATGTGTTTCAATTGTTGATTTATTTATGGATTTAGTATGATTTCATATTATTATGATGTTTTAAGCATAAACTTCAAGTACTCATGCTATTCTCTCATTCCTCATGGCATAAGCATGCATGAACAGGATTTTCATGAGATTTATGATATAGGTTGATGTAACGACCCCCAGTTTAGGAACCTAAGAGTGTAGAAAAAGTTGGGTTAAAATGACCTAAAGTTAAGTTCACAAGGGTGACTTACGACTAGTAGGAGGAGTTACAGCCCGTAGGTTTTTCCCTTCAACATGAAAATCAGGAAAGGGAAAATGTTTCCAAGTGTAGGGTAACCCACAAACCACCAGTGACAGGCCATAGAAAGGATGAAGGTTCGTAGATAGGGTCATGGGTGAGACTATAAGATATTAGGGAAACTTGGCATTTTTTAAATGTGACCTATGAATTAATAGCATGGCCTGTGAAATGATATACGGTCCATAGAATCCCTTCGTGGATAGGATCCAAGAAAATGGAAAAATGGCTAAGTGTGAAAATACTCAACGTGTCTAACCACGAGCTGTAGATCAAGCGACAACCCATAAGATTGTTTCATAGTTTTGAGCATAGCAAATCAATTTCAGGGATTTTAGAAAACATAACAAGATAAGTGAGACTTACAGTCCATGGTTCATTCCATTGTCCATATATGAGTTTTTGTAGGGTGATTTTTCGCAGTTTTAATGAAGGGTAGTTTTGTTATTTTCTTCATTTCTATCCCTAAACTGAGTCATTTTAATAAAGTTTGGGACCTTAAGTTAGATCCTAAACCTTGAGAAACTCCCATTCTCTTTATTTTTCCAATTTCTAAAAATCACTTAGGCAAGAACACTCTCTATAAGCAAGGCCAAGCTAGGGTTTCAAAGGTTCTTAATAAGGCTTCAAGTTTGTTTCCCCCACAACTTATTAAGATATGTGAGTTCAATTTACGAGTATCCTTCCACCCATAAAGTCCTATTTAAAGTACCTTTTATTTAAGTTCCTCAAAATAATTTGCATGCTTATGATGATTTCATGATACCATAGCTACTTAAACAATATTAATGAAGTCATAACATTTTACTAAGTGTATTCATATATTTAAGTTATTGATAATGACTCCAATGATGAGTTCTTTTGTCGAAAAGATGTGGGCTGTTTTACATGTTTCCAAAAGAGTATATTCTCATGATTTATGTGATTCATGATTGTTCCATTTAAAAGCCTCACCCACTTATTTTCAAGTAAGGTTTTATATGATTTTTTTATAATTATTATGGTATCAAACCTAAGTTTTAAAGTTGTAATTTTTCAAAGATACAAGCATGTGGACAATTTCCCTAAAAGATGTTTAAGAGAGGTTCCCTATGTTTGGGATACTCCTATGATTGCTACGTATGATTCTAAGTGTCATAATTAGACTAAGTACATATTTTTTTTAACGATTTCATGGGATGACTTAGCATAAAGCGGACTTGAGATAGGGATTCATTTTGTTAGTTGAGGCATGATCCACTAAAGATAAATCTCAATATCCCTAACTATTTTCTTATGAGTGATTCCTCATGAAAGTTTTCTCTTCTATATTGAGCTATATTCCTTGTATATACTTAAGCTCATTTAATGTACTATTCATCTCATATGCACTCATATGTAGTAATGGAATGATGGCATTACAATTTCTTGCATACATTGCATCTCATATACTTAGTATATTCTAGTATACTAATACATATTTTTCCTGCATAATTTAACCATGTAGGGACATGTACTCCTCTACTGGCTCATGGCTAGTATTTGGCGTTCGTGACTAGAAGTTTTATTAGTGGTGAGCCCTTAGTTTGGGACTCTACTATTTTCCCTCTATCTTCAAGTTTGCATTGAGATGATGTATATGTGGCCCTCTTGAGGCTTTTACATTCTATGTTGTTCTGTTATGGAGTCTTTTCTACTTGATGAAAATCGAATATTACCAGTTTCTTCGATCTATATATTAGTTGCTATGCTTTCTGGACAAATATATTAGTCTTTCATGTTTTTTAATGTCATTTCATTATCTTAAAAAATCCAATAGACCCTATCTCCATTTTAATTTTGTCTTTTTTATGCTTATGCCTATGAATGCTTAAGATGACTTGGATAAGTTGCCTTCAGGTATCGCATTCACCGCATGATGACTAGGCCCCTAGGTCGGGTCGTTACAAACTTGGTATCAAAGAACGAGGTTTTAAAATGTTCCTTAGATGTCCATGCATCTCTCATTGAGTAGAGTCTTATTCAAGGTTGTGAAGCGCACTACTATCTTGAGTGAGAAGGTATAAGACAGTTTAGAAAAGTCATCCCTTCTTTCTTATTCATGTTGTTCCATTAGAGTTGGTTAAGGTATTCATATAAATAATGATGATCCTATTCATATTTCTAGATAATGCTTCCAAGGAGAGCTCCCCATCGAATAATCACTCCCAAAAAACAAGTTTCTCCACTCTAATCACTCCCCATCTAATCAGATGATGGAGTGTCTTATGTCGAGTTACGAGCCACTTTCATTTTATTGGCCAAAGCATTGGCCAACCAAGTTAACTGGGAGATAGCTATTCCTCCCCAAGTTCCAAATCCATCCACTAGAGTGCATGACCTTATGTAGATGAACATTCTTCAGTTTCATGGTTCCATGGTGAAGCCTACCGAGTAGTTTGTGGCTACCGGTATCCCTTCATAGGAAAAAGCAAAGTTGGTGGCCTACAAACTCAAGGGTGAGGCCAAGATCTGGTATGAGTAATGGGTGGATGGGAGGGGCCAAGAAACAGGTCCCACTGGATGGGAAGAATTCAAATGTGCCTTCTTAGATCGATTATGTTCAATTAAGCTAAGGGAGGCAATGTTCTAATAGTTTATCAACTTCAAGAAAAGGACAATGAGTGTAAGGGAGTATTTCCTCAACTTCACCAAGCTTTCCAAGTATGCCCCCTTCATGGTTGCATATCTAAGGGCTCGCATGAGAAAATTCATATCTGGCATCTCTGATTTTATCTCCAAGGTATCCTAAATGCCCATTCCAAATCAAGGAGACGAACATCTCCCATTTCATGACTTATGTAGAACAAATAGAGGAGGAGAAGCTATGAGAGAGGGCAAGGGTAGATTGAGTAGATATTGGGATCTATTCTCACCAAAGGAGTGGTTGTCACAAATTACAAGGTGGCCAAAGGCAAGGTTAATAAGGGCCTACCAATAATCCTCCCCGGACCACTAAAAAAAGGGGGTTGCTCCTAATATCCAAAGCCCAAGTTTCCCCAAGTGCGGAAGGCTCCATAATAGAGAATGCCTAGCTGGGTCTAATGCTTGCTTCAAATGTGAGCCATTATGCAAAATATTACACAAACGGCGGTACAAGGCCCCAAGGACAAGGTTAGCCACTTCAAGCCATCCAAAGGACCAACAGTTCTATGCTCTCCATGGTTGCCAAGAGGTTGAAGAGGCTCCGTATGTTATCACTAGTATTTGAGAGTTTTTCATTTTGAAGCATATCTGTAACGATCGCAAAAAGTGCCCAAAAACATGCCTCGAAATACCTGAAATTTTAAATTTCATATGTCTCAAAATTCATTCATTATTTTGAAAATATGACTTTGTATTCTTGTTCAAAAGGTCCAAATTAGGGGAAAAAGGGTCTAACCCTGATTTAAGAGCAATGATTTAGCAATTATGAAAATTCAAGAATGCAATATCCAGAATAGTTTCTGCATTTAGGGTGCGACATGCCCCAGTGTTATTTTGTGCAATTTTCTATTTCGGGTCCAACGCTTTTGGTATTGGGCCTAAGGGTTCCCACACTTGAAAGTACATATACTTAGCCTTTTTCACCCTCATATCATCCTTGAATTCCCCAATATCCTCTTAAACACTTAAATTCATATTTCACCCTAAAATAAAAGCCCAAAACTCAATAACAATCTTAAGGATTTCGTCAAGGATTTCATTCAAGCTTTAAGTCTCCATCTTCAATCTCTTTTAAGGTTTCTTCAAAGCTAAGGTATGTGGTGTTGAACCATTGGGTAATTTCACCCATGGTTCCTAAGTCTCCTTTTTACGAATATTGCATGATTTAAAGTTGATTTTTACATGTGGGTTTAGTATATTGAGAAATTTACTTCATAGTAATTTTAATTCTTCAAAGTATGATTGTTTTAGCAAATTTGAGCTCTAAATTTTGGATCTAATATTGGATATGATAAGGGGTTTTGATGTGAATCTCTTGGGGGTGTTGCAAGGTGTTGATTGATGGTTCTAAAACAGGTTTTCTTGCATGATTTCATCTCTAAATTGTATGGTCTTTTAACAATATTTAACATCCTCAAAGTGTTTGATAAAATGTTCGGATGTGGTTTCTTGAGGAATTAAAGGTCGAAAGCATGAGATATGATATGAATGATGTTAGGATAATGAAATGATTTTATAAATATGATTATTCCTACATGAAGTGTTGTACTAGAGCATATGATAAATTCTATATGAAGTGTTGCCTTAGACCATACCCGATAGGGGGGATAAGAGCCCGGGTAACCATATTGGGGGTTTAAACTCATCAACAATGCGAGGGGTTTATACTTTGTCACCGTGTTGGTAAGGTGTGATTACCATAAACCATGTGAAGGGTTTATACTATACAACCACCAAGGGGTTTATACCTTGAACAACTAGCTTGGTTTGTTTTTCACATATGATATCCTATATGAGCATGGTTTAATTGAGCATGTTTTACTTAGGCATTGAACATACATTTCATATTGTTATATTATGTCTATTGCTTAATATTATGCTTTTGGACTATGATGCCTACTTATTGTTGGTTTGCATCCTACATACTTAGTACATTCAAATGTGCTAAGGCATACTCTTGCCTACATGATATCAGCATGTAGGGATCGAAGCCCAAGTTGATCCTCCTTCTCCTCCAAATAGCTAGTTCGATGATACTCAAACTAGTTGGTGAATCCTCCATTTCGGGGACTTTGGTCTATGTTGTATTATCTTTATTGAAACACTTTACTTTACATTCGTTTTGACTATGAGAGTGAGCTCGGTTACCTTGTCTTGGCCTCGTTCTTATCTATGTATTTAGAGGTGTTTGTTGGACAAGTTATGTATCTATGTTTGAGCTTAGATTCTTTATCTCTTGATGGTGATTTTTTCCAAGCTATCCCTTAGTCCCTTTCTCCTTATTCTTACTTTATGCCTTTTTACATGCGTCTGTGACCAATGATGTGTAATAATTAGTTAAGAGGCTTGATTAGGGACCCTTCGGGCTCCCAATTCGTCGTGTCATATCTTGGCGCTATTTTGGGTCGTAACAAACTTGGCATCAGAGCACTAGGTTCATCGATTAGAGTCTTATTCATGGTTTTGTTGTGTACCACAACTATGAGTAGGAGGTTGTGAGGCGTTCTAGCAAATATTTCACTTCTTCATGATCCATATCATGCAATAGAGTTAGATCCCCTAGGGCTTATTACTATCCCCTAACTGTTACATTTCAGGATATGTCTCAAGCTACAAGATGGTGATATATCTAATGTGGAGGTTTGAAATGCTCTATAGGTAATGACCAAAGCGGTTACAACTTTGGCAACTCGACTCAATCACCAAATGGATGCTCCCGAGACTTCTAGCAGGGATAAGAGAGGTAGTGAGGCTAAGAGCGCCCGTAATATGGGTAAGTTCAAAAGTCTTAAATGTAGAGGTGTTGGTGGTGTGGCCCCTAATAGTTTGTGTTCTATTTATGGTGGGGGTCATAGAGGCCCATGTTTGAGAGGCACAAATGCTTGTTTCCATTGTGTTGAGGAAGGGCATAAGAACAAGGATTGTTCTTGTAAATCCTATAAGGATAAACAAGGTGATGGTAGGATGACTAGTCCTAAGTGTCAACGATGTGGAAAAAACCATAGTGGCCCGTGTTGGAGGAACACTAGTGCTTTCTTTTGATGTGGTAAGGTGGTTCACAAGTTTGTGAGTTGTCCATTTATTCCAAATGGGTGTAAGGGTGGTCAAATTTTAGACCATCTGGCTATGTTGACCAAGTGCCTCAAGGAGGGGTTGAGGTGGTTGATGCTATTACTAGTAAGTTGAAGTTTCCTTGGCTTTGGGCTGTATACATTGTTAGGCCTAGTGTGCCACTACTTATTCTCTATTCTTCTTGGTTGATGGTGAGGATTCTTGTGTGCCCAAGTTGTTGTGTGGATCTTTGGTGTCTATCCTTTTGTCAGGTATATTGTTGCTAAAAGGTTCATAGGTGATGGTCTGGGTTTGTATTATATTAGGTCTTGCTTTGTGGGTTGCCAGAGTTGACATGGTGGAATTTGATGTCAATATAGTAATGGAATGTTTGCATGCATGTTGTGTCTTCATGCATGGTAGAACCCATAGAGGTAGCTCCGATTCCCCAATGAGCACGTCTTTGAGTGGGAGGTTGTTAGATGGTAGCATGAGAGGTAGGTCCATTTCATGCCCAATGGTACAATTGGACTCTATGGGTTGCATTTGTCATCTTGTGAGAAATGGAGGTGTTGAACCTAAGTTGTTTTGTCTATTGAATTGTTGTTGTTGGTGGAGGAGGCTTTCAATGTCCTTTCTGATATTTTAAATTTTGGGGTAGTGTCCTTTGGTTTGACTAGTACATCGGTTATGCCTATAAGTCTTATGAGTAAGATCCCTAGTCCTTAGGCCTTGATTTCGCCTTATTAGAGTTGAAAATTTTGGGTGGAAAGATGGTAGATTTGAGGTTGTCTCCTAAAGGGGAGATGGTGGTTATGGTACGAAGTGGGTTAGGTGTAATTAAGATTGAAAATTAAGTTGAGAATTATGAATCGTTATAGAGTGTAGGGGGAGGTTGGTAAGGTTGCATAAGTTTGGGGATTCGCCTATGGATGTATATATGGTTCGTCCGGTTCTTCCTGCTTCTTGGTGGATCGGATGTGTTGGTGACTCTAGCATTATAGTATTCCTTGAAATTGGGGGTGATGTGGAGGACAAGTTGGCTTAGAGGAAGGTCTCGGTGTAGGTGTTTGATGGATGAGCGGGAAAGTTGATTGGTGAGGATGTGGTGTTCATTAAGGCCCTCTTGAAAGGGATCATCATGTCAAAGGTGTCTCGAAGGAAGACAAAGCGGTCTTATGGGAGTGATATTCATACCTTGTTCACACTAATCAAGCTTAAGATAACGACTAAGTCCTTCATGTGGTTCCAGACTTATGTTTTTACCGTTACGTCATTCATATGCATTCATGCTTACATTGACAAGTTCATGATGATTTTATATTTATGATGAGGTTTTGGAAAATGGTGTTTTAAGTGTAATGTTGCATTCTTGTCGGGGCTGACTCATTTGTGATCACTCTTGTCTTATACGTCTATTTTACATTCTGGACAAATATATTGTAACGACCCCAAAAATTGCCCAAAAACATGCCATGAAATGCCTAGAATTTTAATTTTCATATATCTCAAAATTCATTTGTTATTTTGAAAATTGGATTTTGAATTCTTGTTCAGGGGGTCCAAATTAGGGGGAAGATGGTCTAAACCTGAATTACGAGCAAAGATTTAGCAATTATAAAAATTCAAGAATGCAATTTCTAGAACAGTTTCCATGTCTGGGGCGCGACGCGCCTCAGTGTTATTTTACGCATTTTTCTCTTTTGGGTCCAAGGCTTTAGGTCTTGGGCCTAAGGGTTCCACACTTGATAATATATATACTTAGCCTTATTTCAGCTTCATATCATCCCTAGCATTCCCCAATATCCTCTCAAACACTTAGATTCATATTTCACCGTAAATTCAAGTCCTAAAACTCAAGACCAATATTAAGGATTTCATTCAAGCTTTAAGTCTTCATCTTCAATCTCTTTCAAGGGTTCTCCAAACCTAAGGTATGTGGTGTTGAATCATTGGGTCCTTTCACCCATGGTGCCTAAGTCTCCTTTTTACTAATATTGTATGATTTAAAGCTGATTATTACATGTGGGTCTTGTATATTGAGAAATTTGTTGAACAGTGATTTCAGTCCATCAAAATGTGGTTGTTTTTGCATATTTTGAGCTCTAAATCATGGATCTTACATTAGATTTGATAAGGGGTTTTAATGTGAATGTATTGGGGGTGTTGCAAGGTGTTGACTAATGGTTTTAAAATAGGTTTTCTTGCATGATTTCATCTCTAAATTGCATTGTCTTTTACCCCCATTTAATACCCTTAAAGTGTTTTATAGAAGGTCCGGATGTGGTTTCTTGAAAAATTAAAGGTCCAAAGCACGAGATATGATATGAATGATGTTAGGATGATGAAATAAGCTTATGTATATGATCATTCCTATATGAAGTGTTGCAATAGAGCATATGATAAATACTACATAAAGTGTTGCATTAGACCATACCTGATCTGGGGGGACAAGAGCCCGGGTAACCATGTTGGGGGTTTATACTCATCAACCATACGAGAGGTTTATACTTCATCACCATTTTGGTAAGGTGTGATTACGATCAACCAATTTAGGGGTTTATACCACATAACCACCAATGGGTTTATACCTTGAACAACTAGCTTGGTCTCTTCTTCACATATGATATCCTATATGAGCATGGTTTACTTGAGCATGTTTTACTTAAGCATTAAACATTCAAACATACTAATAAATACTCTTTCCTACATATATCACCATGTAGGGATTGAAGCCCAAGTTGATCATCCTCCTCCTCCACGTGGCTAGTTCGGTGTTACTCAAGCTAGTTGGTGAGTCCTCCATTTTGGGGACTTTGGTCTATGTTGTATTGTCTTGTATTGAGGCACTTTACTTTATATTCGTTTTGACTATGAGGGTGAGCCCGGGTACCTTGTCTTAGCCCTTATTCTTACCTATGTATTTAGAGGTGTTTGTTGCATAAGTTATGTATCTATGATTTGAGCTTAGACTCTTTATCTCTTGATGGTGATGTTTTTCAAGCTATCCCTTAGTCCCTTGTGGCTTATTATTACTTTATGCCTTTTTACATGCTTCCGCGACCAATGATGTGTAATGATAATTTAAGAGGCTTGATTGGGGATCCTTTAGGCTCCCCATATGCCGTGTCATGTCTAGACCCTATTTTGGGTCGTGATAATATCCTTTACTAGACCTAGGGGCTAACTTATCATTTTTAACTCTATTTCTTGCTATTAAATTTAGTGCATGTCCTAAAGTCCTCCATTAACTCTATGAAGTAAGTAACCTCTTAGGGGAATTTATTATTGCTCGAAGAGTCTATAGAAATTATCCTATCTTTATTTTTCATAAAGTGGTCTCTTGTAAGTTAGTTGAGCTTCCCATGGTTGACTTTGATGTGATTCTTGAGATGGATAGGTTACATGCTTCCTATGTTTTTATTGATTGTAGAACCTATAGATTTAAGTTCTAATTCCCAAATAAGCCAATTCTCTAGTGGTAGGGTAGTAACTCTTTATGTAAAGGTTAGTTCATTTCTTTCTTCAAAACCAAAAAATGATTTCCAAAGGTGCATCTATCATCTAGTAAGAGTCAAACATATCACTTTGAAAGTTCCTCCCCTTGAGTCTATCCCTATTGTGAATGAGTTTGCCAATGTTTTTTCAAAAGTGTTATCGGGTGTCCATCCCAACAGGGAAATAGATTTTGGTATATATCTTCCACTTGATACTCAACCTATCACAATTCCTCCACCTAGAATGGCTCCTGTGGAGTTTAAGGAGCTAAAGGAGAAATTGATGGATTTGTTAGAGAAGGGTTTTATTAGACGTAGTTGGTCTTCATCTGGTGCTTCAATTTTATTTATAAGGAAGAAAAATGGGTTGCACCATATGGGCAATGACTATCGGTAACTTAATAAGGCTAACATCAAGAACAAGTATCACTTTCTGAGGATAGATGATTTGTTTGATCAATTGCCAAGGGCTACACACTTCTCCAAAGTCCACTTGAGATCCGGGTATCATCAATTGAGGGTGAGAGAGGGTGACATTCCTAAGATGACCTTTTGGAATAGGTATGGTCACTTTGCGTGATGATGTCGTTTAGTCTCACCAATGTAGTGGCTATAATAATGGACTTCATGAATAGGGTGATAAAGCCCTACTTTGACAAGTTCGTTGTGGTGTTCATTGATTACATTTTAATCTAATCCCAAGATGAGCAAGATCATATGGACCACTTGAGGGTGGTATTAGAAACCCTATGAGAGCAAAAGATTTATGAAAGTTTCACAAGTGTGAGTTTTGGCAAGATGAGGTTCCTTCCTTAGGCATGTGGTATCACCTGATAGTAGCAATGTTTATCCTAAGAAGACTGAAGGGGGGAGAAATTTGCTAAGGCCATTGACTCCTACAAACATAAGGAGTTTCTTGGGCTTTGCCTGTTAGTACAAAGGTTTATGCAAGATTTCTCTTCCATTTTGTCCCAACTCACCAAGTTTACTCAAAATAAAGCTAAATTTTCGTGGAAAGATGAGTGCGAGAATAACTTCCAAACTTTAAAGCTTAAACTAACTATATCCCTAATATTGATATTGCCACATGGAAATAATGGGTTCGGTGTTTATTCTGATGCATCAAGAATTGGTTTGGGTTGCGTGTGGATGTTTTCACCAACAAAGAGATCCTCCAACATGTGTTTACAAAAGGATCTCAATTTGAAGCAATAGTGGTGGTTAGAGCTACCCCAAGGCTATGGCACGAATGTAAAGTATTATCACTGGGAAAAGGCCAATGTGGTAGTCAACACCCTTAGTAGAGCTTTTGTGGGTAGTGTGTCCCACATTGAAGATGATGAACAAAGGGAGTTGGCCAAAGAAATCCATAGGTTGGCTAGATTAGAGGGTAAAGCTAAATTAATCCAGAAATAATGGTGGTGCTTTATGGGTACGCATCTTCTTTGATTAAGGAAGTTAAGGCTAAGAAGGCCTTGATCTTGCCTTGGTTGAGTTGAAAGACTTAGTAAAAGATTGAAATGTAGAAGTTTTCTCACAATGGGGAGATGGGTTACTCCGATATCAAGGGAGGTTGTGCCTGCGAAATGACAAAGAGCTGAGAAAGATGATGATCCAAGAAGCTCAGAACTGTTGATATTCCATCCATCCTGGTACTAAAAAGATGTATAGAGACTTGAGGAAGATACACTGGTGGAATGGAATGAAGAAGGACATTGTACAATTTATGTCCAAGTGTTCTGTTTGCCAACAAGTCAAGAATGAACACCAAAGGTCTGTTTGCATAGTATAAGACATTGATATTCCTACTTGGAAGTGGGAAGAGATCAGCATGGACTTTATAGTGGGTTTGACGAAAATCGAAAGACATTTTGACTCCATATGGGTGATAGTTTACCATATGATAAAGTAGACTCATTTCTGATAGGTTAAGACTATATTATGTGCAGAAGATTATGACCACTTATATATCGGAGATTTGGTGAGCTTGAACGGGGTTCCATTGTCTATCATACTGGATCATGGATTCCAATTCACCTCTCACTTTTGGAAGTCATTCCAAAGGAGACTTGGTACGAAGGCAAAGTTAAGTACTTCTTTTCTTCGCCAAACTGACAGGCAAGTCAAGAGGACTATGTAAACCTTGGAGGACATGTTGAGAGTTTGCGTGTTGGATTTTAACCAATATAGGGATGAGCATTTTCTATTTATTGAGTTTTCATAGAAGAATAGCTTCCATGCAAGCATTGGGATACCACCATTAGAAGCGTTGTATGGTGGACGATGTAGATCACTTATCGGGTGGTTTGAAGTCAGTGAGGTAGAACTAATTGAACCCGACATAGTAATGAATTCTATAGAGAAAAATAAAAGCATTAGAGCAAAATTACAAATGAGCTAAAGCTGACAAAAGTCATACCCCAATGTATTGATAAAGGGTTCTTGAGTTCTAAGTTGCTGACTAGGTCTGTCTGAAGGTGTCTCCTCCGAAAGGTGTTATCTAGTTTGGCAAAAAGGGAAAGTTAAGCCTAAGGCATGCATGGTCTTACAAGGAGGTGAGAATAGTGGGATATGACATATGAGTTGGATCTACCTAATGAGCATTTGATCCATCTTGATTTTTCTTATGTCTATGTTGAGGAAATTCATGGGTGATCCAAACTCCATAGTTCCTTTGCATCACCTTAATATTAAAGAAGATTTTTGTAATGAAGAGGAACCAGTTGATATCCTTAGACCAGAAAGTAAAATTCTAAGGAACAAAGAAGTTGCATCCGTCAAAGTACTTGAGTGAAATCTACTAGTTGAGGGTGCTACATTGATAGTGGAAACAAATATGATGAAGTGTTGTCCATACCTATTCCAATTTACTCAAGTATAAGATATTTAGAAATTATTCCAAAAATCTCTACTTCTTTGCATATTTGTTTTACAAGATGCACACACCTATTTCTATGTTTATGGACTGTTTTAAGACATGTTTTAAGTGTTGATTTTTACAATTTCATGAAATGATGATTGAGTTGCATTTTTCATACATACTGCTGATAATAGAGTCTGCCTTTAAGTATATTTGGGCACAAATGTTCTATATGGGGACATATTAGAACAACCCCTAGTTTAGGAGCCTAAGAGTATAGAAATAGCTTGGTTAAAATGACTGAAGTCAAGTTTAAGAGGTAACTTACGGCCCATAGGAGGAATTACGACCCATATGTTTTCTCCTTAAACATGAACTTCAGGAAAAGGGAAAGGTTTCCAATTGTGGGGTAACCCACGAACCTAGTGACAACCCATATAAAGAATAATGGTCAATAGATAGGGTCGTGGGTGGGACCATCAGGCATCAAGAAAACTTGGAGTTTTCTAAAAGTGATCTATGAATTAACCACATGTTCCATGAAATGACATATGACCCATAAGCACCATTCGTGGATAGGGTCTAAGAAAATGGGAAAATAACTTATTGTGGAAAGAGTCTACGAGTTCAACCATGAGCCGTAGACCAAGTGATGTACCTTAACATAGTTTCATAGTTTTGAGTTCAAGAAATTAGTTCAAGGGATTTTAGAAAAGTTAATAGGATGAGCAGTACCAACTATCAATGGTTCATCTGATGGTTCGTAAACGAGTTTTCGTAATGTGATTTTCGATAGTTTTAATGAAGGTTAGTTTTGTCATTTTTATTCCTAAACTAAGTCATTTAGGTGAACATTGGGATATCAAATTGGATCCTAAACCCTAAAAAACTCCAATTCTTTTCATTTTTCCAATTTCTCCTCTAAGGCAAGAACACTATCTAGAAGCAAGGCAAAGCTAGGGTTTCAAAGGTTCTTCTCAATGCTTCAAGTTTGTTTCTCCTACAACTTATTAAGGTATGTGAGTTTTATTTATAGGTATCTTTCCACCTATAAAGTCCTATTTAAAGTATTTTACCTCTTTATGTTCCTCAAAATAATTTGCATGCTTATGATGATTTTATGATACTTTAGCTATTTAAACTATACTAATGAAGTCTTATGGCATTTTACTAAGTATATGCATGTGCTTAAGTTATTGACAATAACCCCAATGATGAGTTTTGTTATCGATAAGATGTGGGCTGTTCTACATATTTCCAAAAGAGTATAGTCTCAAGATTTGTGTGATTTATGATTGTTCCATTTAAAAGCCTCGCCCACCTAGTTTTAAGTAAGGTTTGACATGATTTTTGATAATTATTAAGGTATTAAAGCTAAGTATTAAAGTTATGATTTGTCAAAGAGATGAGCATGTTGACAATTGCCCCAAAAGATTTTAAGAAAGGTCCTCTAAATAAAAAGACAATTCTCACTTAGTGGTTCCTATGTTTGAGTTACTCTTACGATTGGTACTTATGAGTCTGTCATTATTTGACTAATTATACGTTTTAAAGATTCCATTGAGATTGGTATTCATTTAGTTAGTTGAGGCATGGCCTATTAAAGATAAATCTCAATGTCTCTAACTATGTGCTACCATAGGAGCCCTTGTAGGCTAGGCTAGTGTATCCATGTAGGCCATGTATGTTATTAAGATGCATGTAAAGTTGACGAAGGTCCACCCTACAGGTGGTCTTCCCATGCCAACATAGGGGTTATATTGGATTCCATGTAGTAGATGACATGGTCTTATATGTTGGTTAATGTCTTCTCCCATAAGTTTATGACTCTATGCTATGATTCCTTATATGTGATCCCTCATGCAAGTTTTCTCTTCCATATTGAGCTAAATTCCTTGTGCATACTTAGGCTCACTTTATGTCTTTATGTACTTTTCATCTGATACACATATATGTTATATTTTTGAATTGATGGCATTACAATTTCATGCATGCGTTACATCTCACATACTTAATACATTCCAACATACTAGCACATATTTTACATAAATGATTTAACCATGTAGGGATAGGTACTCCATCAGTTCGTGGTCAGTATTTTGCGCTGGAGATATCACTTTTATTTGTTGTAATCCCTTAGTTTGAGACTCTACCATTTTTCACTGTATCTTGTATTTTACTTTGAGATGGTGTATTTGGTGGCCTTTTTGAGGTTTTTACATTCTATGTTGTTCTATTATGGTTTCTTTTCTATTTGGTGTAAATCGACAGTTACCGATTTTATTCGTCGATATATTACTTGGAGTGCTTCGTAGAAAAAAAGCTATTAGTCTTTCATGCTTTTTAATGTTGCTTTATTTTCTCAAAAATGCCCATAGAACCCTTCCCGCTTTTAATTCCTCATTTCTTTATGCGCATGCCTATGAATGCTTAAGATGACTTGGGTGAGTTGCCTTCGGGTATCTCATTCAATGTGTGATGACTAGGTTCCTAGGTCGGATCATTATGACTATGATTTCAAAGCAATTATGGTTATATATGATATGGGGTTACATAATATCCACAATATGCTTTTAAGCAATTATGGGTGTGTATACATCATCATTTTGAAGTACGAATGAGCTATTCCTATATGTAATTATTGGTTTAAGTATGATTTGTATTTTAAGCTCACGTATCTATGATCTTGAATGATGATTTGGCTCATAAGCCTACGTATGCATGATTATAGTTTTAAAGGACTTATACACCTAATTCAAACATGTATAGTATATGTATTCCCGTGGAGTGATGAATTAACACTGAATGTGATTGGAGGTGGGGACTTGAACTAATGGGTTCTTACATTAAGTCTCCTTCTCATAACTATGTGCCAGCATAGGTTCATATTTATACCCCTTTGTGGATGATTATGTTCATGTAAAATCCTCTCTACAATGGGTAGTTTTACCATAAGGAGGAATATGGTCTACCTTTGGCAAGTAGATCACTCTTTCTCCAATATAGAGTAAATATGGGGATTCCATGTAATAGCTCACATGGTCTTACTTGTTGGTCGAGGTCCCATTCCTACTATGTGTAAGTATTATTGCATTCATGCACCATGGTTTTAAGGCATATTGCTATAACTTTATTTCTTACATATTTCCCTCTATCTATATGTGTGTGTTTGTGCGCCCTCATCATCTAACAATGAACAATTTATGATGTTGATAGCATTGCATGTCTATATACTAAGTATATTCAAACATACTAACATATATCTTTTTCTCACATGATCTAACCATGTAGAGACCAAAGACTTTCCTTATCCACCTCTTCAGGACAAGATTTGGTTTATGGAAGTTTGCTTCTGGTGAGTCCTTTATTCCAAGTATAATATCCACCTTCTATATACCTATTTTATGTTATGTTTAATATTTGTCTTTACTTTGAGGGTGAGCTTGGGGCATGTCTTGGCCCTCATAATTTCTATGACTTAGAGACATTGTTGGATGTCAGGATATTCTATGTATGAGCTTTCTATGCTTGATACTTGTGGAGTCTATGCTTATGTTAATGTTGTTATGATGTTATGAGGAGATGATGATATTCCTAAGTCCTTACTCCCATAGCTTGAGTCATAAGAACCTACCCCTTAAAAATGCTTGTGATGATGGATTGATGGTGACTTCGATGTCCCTTATTGCCATAGCTTGAGTCTCGAATCCCCCACCCTTCGATTACTTATTAAGATTATGTGACAATGAATTCCATACCCTCTTATCCCATATTAGAATCTAAAGACCCCTACCCCTTAGTTCCAATTAAATATTTTTGAATTACACTTTTGAACTGATGAGGTGTGTATAGATGCAATGAGGCTTGTTTGGAGACTTTTAAGTTCCCATTTGCTGTAACACCCCCTCATTCATTCCACCTAGTCTAAGTAGATGCACATAGAAAACTCAAAAAATGGGTAACAAAAGTCATTAGTAGAAACCACGAAGGCCATCTACAGCTTGTAGAATGATCTACGGCCCATAAAAGAGACCTGGGGGACATTCTACGGCCCATAAAAGAGACCTGGTGGATGTCCCGTAAGCATGGTGAAATTTTCCTAAGTCTAAGCCCTAACCACGAGATGCCATATGGAATATATATTGTTCGACGACCCACAGATCATCATTCATAGTTTGATTTCTCAAAAATTAACTTTTTAGTATCTTAAGTTACGAGTTGTCAGATGGCTCACAAACCAAAGTACGACCCGTAGAAGAGGTTTCGTATGTTTAGGGTAAAATTTCCATAAACCAAAATTCTTGTACACCCTCACCTGCGAGATGCCACCTACAGCTCATAGGTGGAACTATGACCCACAGAAAGGGTTTCGTGGTTCCTGTCGGTAGTTTTAAGTGAGGCATTCTTTCCTTTTCCTAACCCCTTTTAAATTAATATCTATGATGTTTTGGACTTAATTTAAGTCCTATGTCAAAATATGAGTGTATTATCAGTTAATACATGCTTAGGATTTAGAAAGAATCATAGAAGGGAGAAAAGCAAGGGTTGTAACTTTAAATGTGAGGATCGACAGAGGATCAACTGTTCTTTAAATCTCAAGGTGTGTAAGGATACATAATCCATTGGATTAAGTTCATCTATGTTCCCCTTCATCTATATGAATCAAGTTTATGGGGACCAACTTAGTAATGCAAATCCAGTGATTTTAAGTTCTAGGTTTCTTGCACTTATTTTTAGTCCTCAATAGTATGCTTGAATAAATTGATAAGTTGCATCGTTGTTACCATGAAATTGGTATACTAATTGTGTACTTGATTGTATATCCCTAAATTGAATTATTCCTGTATGCTTACTGAATGGAGATCATGAGTCTTATTTTTCTTGTTGCATAAGTTGAGTATGAGGAGTACATGTTCTTGTTTCATATTGACGAGCATCTAATGTATCTTATGTGATGAGCATGAATGAGATGATATCAGTTGATCATATAAGGGAGAGTCTTGTATGATGTGAGTTAGAGTCTTGAGTTGCATTACAGAAATGACAATCCTGAGTTACTATGCTATTAAGGAATTAAATTGAGCTATTTTGAGGTGAGTCAACGAGATGATCTTGAGATGGTTTTCATGAGCATGTTTCAGTCTTGAAGGGAGTATTAAGCACCGAGCGGGTTAAAGGATAACACCTAGAATAACATTGCCTAAGTAGCATAGTCGTGCAATTAAATCTGGAATCTCATGTCCCAACAGATGTATATTCTCTTTTGATCCGAGAGGGAGGTTGATGTCCTTACCTTGAAAAATCTAGGATGGGTGTGGCAACAATATCGACATCAATGTACATCACCAAACTCAAAGTGGTGGGAGTTATGCCTCTTATAGAAATTTCCAAGCAACACTTGACTGATATATTTTAAACTAAGCTGCATGAAAACTAAGCCTCTATTCAAAGAATCATTTTAAACTTTAAACTTGCATTATTTATCGAATAGGATTATGAGTCGATGAGTTGATTCCTGACCCGAGTCAATTATGTTGAGTTTGAGTCTTATCAGTTTCTTTGAGCCATGTTACATACTAGTATATTTTATGTATTGATTCTCATTTGGGTTTGCATCATTAATGATACAGATACAGGTGATAGAGGACTTGAACAAGCGCACTGTTGAGGTTCAGTCCCCTTGCATCCAAAGTTGGTAAGCCCTCCTTGATTCCTAGAGGATCCTTTCTTTCCATCTTTTGTTGGTTATTACTATTTTCTTTGAGTTGGTTTGCCAGGGCTTGTCATAGTACCACCTAGATATTTAGAGGTAGAGGATTCATAAAATCCATGTGGAGGGCTATTAAATACTATATATTTATTCATTTTCCAAACTTAGTCATTTGAGAATATTTTATGACTTTTATTACTTCATTGATGTTTTCTTTTAGTATTTCTTCTGATGTCAAGCAAGATGGGGCAATGAGGCCAGGTGATTCTCTTGGGAAATTAGCAATGTTTCTTCAAGTACCGACCGCGCTAATGGTATCTTCCTAGGGCATAACATTTTACATGTTACTTATATTCCCTAAGATTTAGTTATGATAACCTTATTATCAGATCACTATGGGTTTAAAATTGTCTTTGGAGTCTAACATTCCACATCAGTTATAGTCTTATTCATGTGTGCGAAGTACACCACTCCTATGAATATGGATGAATGAGGTGTTTTAGAAAATATCTCACTTCTTCATTGTTAATGTTATGCTATGGAAGAAATTGAAAGATTTCATTGAAATTGTTCATTTGGTATGTATCTTGAGGTTTTCTAACACTGACAAATGTCCTTGATGCCCTTATAGAAGATGCCTCCAAGAAGAGCCCCCAAACTAAGACAGGCCCCAATGGATGAGGATCAAATTCCTCAAAATCCCATTGGGAAGCTAGTTACCTAAGATAAGTTATGGATTGATTTTTCTATGTTAGCTCATGTTGTGTCCTAGTAGGCTAGATAGAGCATTCCTAGCCTTATGTACCCACCTCGGCTGCCATAATGAGAAACTTCACTTGGATGAACCCTTCAAAAATTTATGGTCACAAGCTGATGAGGATGCCAGGGAATTCATTGATGAGGTCTCTAAGATGTTAACTATTATGCAGTGTCTTTACAAGAAAAATCTCAGTTAGCTATTTACCAGCTAAAAAGTGTGGCCTAAGTGGGTACTCTCAAATGTGACAGGTCAGGATAGAATAACCCAGGTATATATTTGAGGGATGCGGGTGCTTTCTTTAGGTGTGGCAAGATAGGCTATAAAGATGTTGATTGTCCTATTTCTGCAAAGAAGGGTCAAGGCAAAATAGTTCTTAGTGATCAAGGTTAGCTAAAGGCACAACAAGGTGGTGGTCCTCAGAAAAACAGGTTCTATGCTTTACATTCTAGGAAAGAGATGGAGGAGACTCCTAATATGGTGAATGGTGGATTAAAAATATTCCATTTGATGCATATGCTTTCCTAATTTGGGTGCAAATTTATCTTTATGTGACACCTCTTCTAGCTATTAAGTTGTGTTTGAGTCCTTAAATTTTGAGGAAGCCTTTCTCAGTCTACACTCCCGTGGTTGAGTCTATTTTTTCTCAAAAGTCTATCGGGGTTGTCCTATTTTAATCTTGCATAAAGTCCTTAAATGAGATCTTGTACAACTTAAGACATTTGATTTTGATTTAGTTCTTGGGATGGATTGGTTGCATACTTCATATGCCTGTATAGATTGTAAAACCCAAAGAGCCAAGATTTAGTTTCCAAATAAGCTTATTCTTGAGTGAAAAGGGAGTGACTCCACTTTTATGTGCTGGTTTGTCTCATATCTCAAAGCCTAGAAAATGATTTCTAAGTATGTATTTGTCATATTGTTATGGTTTAATATGCTGAGTCTAAGTCTCCTACCCTTAAGTCAGTTTCAGTGGTTAATGATTTTCTGGATTATTTAAAGAAGATTTACGTTATTCCTCCCAAAATGAAAGACTTTGGAATAGATCTTATTCATGATACTCAACCTATTTCCCTTGTTTCATATCGTATGTCACTGGATGAATTGAAAGAGTTAAAAGGCCAGTTGAAGAATTTGTTGGACAAGGACATCATTAGGCCAAGCATATATCCTTTGGGTGCTCCTGTTTTATTTGTGAGAAAGAAAAATGGACCACTTAGGATGTATGTTACCTATAGGAAATTGAACAAGGTGACAATCAAGAATAAATATCTGTTACCATGGATTGATGACTTGTTTGACCAACTACAAGGAGCTACTCATTTCTCAAAGATTGATCTTCGCTCTGATTTATCATTAGTTGAGGGTAAGAGAGTGTAATATTCCCAGAAAGGTGTTTCGGACCAAATATAGGCATTTTGAGTTCATGGCGATATCTTTTAGGCTGATTAATTCTTCAGTAGTGTTTATGGATCTTATGTATCGGGTGTTCAATCCATTTCTTGATATATTTGTGGTTTCTTTCATTGATGACATTCTAATTTATTCATAAAATGAACAAGAGCATATGGATCCTTTGTGGTTGGTTCTTCAGACTCTTAAAGACAAGCAATTATTTTCCAAGTTCAATAAATTTGAATTTTTGTTTGATGAGGTAGCTATTCGTGGTCATATGGTATCCAATGATGCTATAAAGTTGATCTAAAGAAGTCTAAGGTTGTCAAGAATTCACCTAGACTGTTAATTCCTTTAGATATTCGAAGTTTTCTTGAGTTAGTTGGTTACTATCAAAGATTTGTTGAGGGATTTTCATCCATAGCATCAACATTGACTAAGTTCACTCAATAAAAGGCCAAGTTTGTATGGAAAATGAGTGTGAGAAGAGTTTTTCCAGACTTCAATAGATCGGCTTACATTGGCTCCTATTTTGACATAACCGGATGGTTTGGAAGGGTTTGTACATATTGTGATACTTCTAGGATTGGTTTGGGTTGTTTACTTATGCAAGGGTTTGTACATATTGTGATGCTTCTAGGATTGGTTTGGGTTGTGTACTTATGCAACATGATAAGGTGATAACATTGATATTTGAAGGTGTGAACAAAATTATCCAACTCATGATCATGAATTAGTAGTCTTAGTGTATGCTATGAAGATTTGGTGACATTACTTGTATAGGATCCATGATGTATTCACCTATAACAAGAGCTCGTAATATGTGTTTACTCAAAGAGATTTCAATTTGAGGCAAAGGAGATGGTTGAAGCTTCTTAAAGATTATTACATGAGTGTTCAATATCATCTTGGGAAGGCAAATGTTACAGTCGATACTCTTAGTAGGATATCTATGGGTAGTGTGGTTCATGTTCATAAGACAAATAGAGAGTTGTTGAAGGATGTGCACTGGTTTGCTAGATTTTGTGTTAGGATGGTTGATTCCAAAGATGGAGGCATTCATATTTCGAATAGGGTTGAGTCTTCTGTGGTTGTTAATTTCAAGGCAAAGCAAGAATTGGACCCGTTGTTTGTTGAGTTATATAAGTTGGTTGATGAAAAAAAGATAGAAGTGTGTTCCTATGGTGAGATGATATTCTTCGATACCAAGATTGATTCTTTGTTCTGGATCTTAATGGTCTTCGGGAGGTGATTTTGAATGAATCTCATAACTCTCATTATTCTTACATCTGAGATCCAGCAAGATGCAATGAGATTTGAAGAAATTGTATTGGTGTTATGGTGCAAAGAATGTTATGACCCAAGCCTAAGGCCTAGACGTGACATGCGCATGGGGAACCCGAAGGGACCCCAAGCAAGCCTCTTAACATATCATTACACATCCTTAGTAACAGAAGCAATAAAATAACAACATGAGATAGTAACTAGGGATAACCAGGGCTAAGGGACATCTTTCATAGCATAAAACACCATAGAGTCAAGATAGTCAAGACTCAAAGCATCAATACATTTCTTGTCTGAAAACACCTCTAAACATAGAACTTAGCAAGGGCCAAGACAAGCAACCGGGCTCACCCTCATAGCCGAACATATAAATAATAGAAAAGAAAGTCTTTATACATAGCATAAGATCAAGACATTGTCCCTAAAGTTGAGGACTCACCACTTTCTTTGTAGGAAAATCGTACTAGCCACGGGGAGGAGGAGGATGATCAAGTGGAGCTCCGGTTCCTACATTATGACATCATATAGGCATAGGGTATGCGTTAGTATGTTTGAATGTACTAAGTATATAGGATGCAATGCAACAAGAGATAGGCAAAATAATCGAAATGCATAATTAGGTAATGAATGAGCATATAGCAATACGACATGCATGATTAATGCTTGAAGTAAAACATGCTTACATAAAATAATTTTTATGAGTAGGGAGAGACCATTATTAGTAACCAAGGGCCTATCACCTCCTTGGTAAGGCGATTTAGGTACAAACCCTCAACATAGTTGCACGGGCGTACTACCTCTTGAGCGAGGCAATTGAGGTATGAACCCTCCAACATGGTTGCATGGGTATACTACCTCCGAGCAAGGAAGTTGAGGTGCAAACACCCCAACATAGTTGCACAGGCCTACTATCTCCTAAGTGAGGCAATTGAGGTACAAAACCTCCAATGTGGTTGCACGGGCCTACTACCCCCCAAGCGAGGCAATTGAGGTACAAACCCCCCAACATAGTTGCACGGGTCTACTACCTCCTGAGCGAGACAATTGATCAACCTCAAACACTATAGATACTTTTCATGATATAAACATATTTACATCATCCTTTCATCACCATAAAGTCATACAAGTCATAGGTCATACAATAGAACATCAGTGGTTCAAGAATCCTAACCAGGATATTTTATCAAACACTTGGTGGGTATGTAATGGTAATGTAAAACCATGCAATTAAAGAGTGAAATAATGAAAGAAATCTTGAAGTAAATCATCCCACCAATATTTGGTAACATCATCATACGATATACATCAAAACTATTCATCAAATCTCACGATAGATCCAAGATTAAAAGCTCAAAACCTGCTAAAACAGTCACACTTTTGCAAAATCCCAACATAGGTTATAGTCAAATTCATACTAGAAGACCCATAAGTAAAATCAACTTAGAAACATGTAATTTGTGTAAAAAGGAAGCTTGCGCACCATAGGTGAAAGGACCCAATGGTTAAAACCCACATACCTTGACTTTGGAGAATTCTTGAAGAAGATTAAAAATGGAGACTTGAAGCTTGAATGAAAACCTTAAGATCCAGATTGAGTTTTGGGACTTGAATTTAGGGTGAAATATTTGTCTAAGTATTTAAGAGAGTATTGGGGAATGACTTGTATGATATGAAGGGGAAATTTGGCTAAGAATAGGAATTTTTATGCATGGAATGACTTAGACCCAAGACCCAAAAGCCTTGGACCGAGATAAAAATCACCAGCAATAGAATACAAAGGTCCATGTCTAGTTAGTAATGCGGACCTATCACGGAGGATAGATTTACACAAGTCTGCAATGGTTACGCGTTGCAGCACCATCGTAGATCGATTCTGGAAATTGAAATTTTGGGAAAATGAAATTGTGATTTGTTTTTGATCTAAAATTGGGGTTAAAACCATTTCCCACTCAATTTTTCCCCTGGTCACGAATATGAAGTTAGAATTTTGATATCCAAATGGATTTTGAGATATATAGAAATTACGATTTTTAGCATTTCCAAGGGAAATATTCAGGCACTTTTTGGGCTAATTTCAAAGAAGGACATAGGTAAGTTTGTATCCGTGTGTTAAAATTGTTAACAAGTGAAGGTGGAACACGAAAGGACCCGTGGTTTTACCCAAGTCATTGAGATTCCTGCTTTGAAATAGGAGGATATAAATATGGACTTTGTAATTGGGTTGCCCTATACCCGAAAGCAATTTAACTCTATTTGGGTAATTGATGATAAAATGGCCAAATTAGCTCACTTCTTAATGGTGAATACTAGTTTTTAATGCCAAGGATTACTTCAAGTTATATATTCAAGAGTTGGATAGATTACGTGGTGTAGCTATGTCTATTGCATCAAATCGTGGTACTCAATGTTTTTATCACTTTTGGAGATCATTTTAGAAAGGGCTTGGTATTAAGTTGAAGCTGAGTACTTATTTCCATCCTCAAACTGATGGACAATCCGAGAGGACAATTCAAACTTTGGAAGACATGCTGAGGGCTTGTGTGTTGGAATTCAAGGGTAATTGGGACGATCATCTACCACTTAGGGAGTTCACTAACAACAATAGTTATCATGCTAGCATCGACATGGCTCCATTTGAAGCTTTGTATTGGAGAAGGTGTAGATCCCTATCATTCCAACCATAGGTCATGGATGGCCTCATGGAGAACTTCCACAATTAGCAAAATTTCACCTTTCTAGACCCCTATCATTCAATTAAGGTTTCCTTGTGTTAAGTATATCAATGTGTCAGTTCACATCCTTAAAAGTGCTTAAGTAAGAAGGCTATATATAGATCGTGAAAGTGATTATGATTATTCTTGTTAACCGTAGTCCTCCTTTCAGAAACTCCAAATTTCTTTCTTATTTTGCATGCTTACCTATTAACTTTCCTACGAGGCATGAATTATCCTATGGGCTATCAATAGCTTCGTGGGCTCTTTATATTAAGAATCTTTTTCGCTTTTTAGAGGTTCCATTCTACGAGCCCTGCCTACGGTCTCGCAATTTGACCCTAGTCATTCTTGGACAAATTTTTCTTCATTTTCTAGGCTCCCATACTAAGGGTCATTACAGGAACATGGGAAGGTAAAAATAGCCAGGGATTCATTTTTGTTCAAGTTTCTAAATAAAACACGATTAAGGCTCTAATGGTGCCAAGGAAGGTTCATACTAAAGAAGGTAGTCATGGGATCCAAGAAATTAATAGTGGACACTCAAAAAAATGACTAAGATCCTCTCATTCATTTACCTATGTCGATAATTGGACCAATTGGGCAAGTTCCATGTACCGTAAAACAACTTCCAAAGCAAAAGACCTCACCACACATGGCTTTCCAACACAAATATTTATCATTATTATAACCAAATGTGTCTGTTAAAGTGAAATGATCATTGTAAAACTCCAAGTTGGTTTCAATCTAGTTACGACAGGATACTATAAGTCCACACGTGAATTATGCAACTCTTAACATCTCAGTAAAGCAGCCCAAGCAAATGTGTGTCAAAAGTAGAAGTCAAGGCATCGATACTAAGCACAATTGACACTTCTAAAAATGATATATCGTATGCCTTATCAAACCATAAGATGAGAAGTGAAAAAAAATAAACATGCGAGGGTTAAGTGCTAACTACTACACACCCCTACTTAAATAATATAGTGTCTGATGTCACCCAATGTACACCTCCTTTATGAATGTTAAAGTGGTCATTGTCAAGATCTACAATCTAACCAAAGTTAGGGTCGAACTCATATGGAATATGGTAGACTCAGATTATTTTGAAACAATTCGAGTCAATTAACCTACTTATCACTCGAAGGGGGAGGGTGGATTTGCATAATCACAGAAAGAAATTCTAAACTAAGACATGTGTGTGAAATGAGTGAGAAGTCTAACTAGGGTATTATGTTCCCCATGATTCCCTAACTTGGTATTGCTAGATAATCATATTCTTTTCTTGTCTGTTGCATGTAGAATGATAAGTTAAGTTTACCAAAATCTTTGGTCCAGGCGAGAGGCAAATATCACAACGTGATTTGATCCATCCCCACAGTGTGACATCACTAACACTTACCTATTGTTCCAGTACAATTTCCCCTTGATCTAGTTTGACTGATTTGATGAGAAGCATCAATTGAATCTTATTAATTAATCTCTTTTCCTATTCATTACTACCTTGATCCAGTTAGTAACACTAAGCAAGTTCTAACATTGGCCACTGTTAAAAAGCAATCAAAATGAAGAGAATTAATTAATACATGCATGCACACTTTCCAAAATGAATAATTCGATTTTACCTTTTTAGTTCTGCATGGTTCTCGCAACCCTAGTTGTGGACTTAGCTACTCATATTCATTGTAGATGCAAGAAGCGTGATATAGAATAGCATAATTAAGCAGTTACACAAATGAATTTAAGAACAAGAAATCTAAGCTCTTTATTGGAAATCACAAAATATGAATTACAATCACAACATATTATTTCCCAAGTGTTTCTCACGTTTATCAATGTTCCTTACTGATTCTATATTGTTGCACTACTATTCCACATAAATAATAACTTAAAATATATATTTATAGTGTTTAAAATACAAAACCAAATCAAAATAGGAGAACTGGGTCGGTAGACACTACGAGCATCTTTACCGGCCATACAATGTTCTACGAATCGTAATGAGGGATTGGAGGACTTCATCTTCAAATCTAGGTTTATCTTCTATGAGACACTTCTACGAGCCGTATTCAGACTTTCAACCCATATAGGTTTTCATCTGAAGACTTTTCAGCAACTCCCCATTTTTTGATCCTTAGTATAGGAAACCTTATCTACGACTCATGCTTTATTCTATGGATCGTCTACATGTTCATAGATTCAACTTCAAAAAATCACCTCCTTTACTGGATTTTGCAAAGATACCAACTCTACCTCCCGTGGAAACTTCCATGACCCCTAAAGGGTGTTGCAGAACATCAGAAACCTCAACCTCTGTACACTTAGCCCAAAATCATGCAAAATCTTATAATCCTACGGAACAAGCATAAGAACACATCAAATGTACTAATATTGCTTTATGAACACACAAACTCCAAGTTTTAAGCATCAAAAGTTTTGTATTTTGATAGCACATCAACACTCTTAACTTAAAATTGTTACTTGTCCTCAAGCGACTGAGTAAATCTACATAAGCAGTACAATAGCACACAAGCCTCAATCTAATGGAACTCATTATCTCAACTCCAGTATAAATACTCATACCAATCATACATATATATTAGATAGCTATCAAGCAAACCAATATAGATCAATACACGTCACAGTGCAACTATAAGTGCCCTCACAGTATAGATAAGCCACAATCATAGAACTAGTCTAGAATTAAGTGCAAATAAGTGCCCTCATAGAAAGAAGTCCCATTTTGCACTTATGATGATATTTTCTGATTCAATGCTTGATGCTAATAAAAGCCTCTCACTCTCATAAAGGATATTCAAACACCATGCTCAATATCACATCTTGCCCCTTCATGACTATGACCTTAGATACTTAGACTAAGATCACTATAGGATTTTCTTGGCTTGTAACCTAGGCTCAGGGGGATTTGGTATGATGTTTTGGGAACATACTGATTAAAGGCCCTCCTTGACACTGCATTTTTTCTACACTTTTTCCCCACCAACATTGTCATTTTTCAACTTATTCTCCCTTTCTCCTGTTTCAAGGGTTTTTGGGTGCCTTATTCTCATTTTTCGCTTTTTGCCTTTTGTTTTCACATCATTTTTCCTTTTAGCTCATTGATTAGGCATCCGCTCATTTTTCTCGCACCTAAGGCACATATTTATCCCTTTGTCCATTCATCATTATCTTCTACCTCATTTTGTGTGATCACCCTTACACAAGCTACTCTCAACTTAGGCTTTTAGCCTAAGTCGAGGTGCACAATATCAAACCCATGAACCAGGGCCACTTTTGGTAGTCACTCTCAACATAAGCTCTTTGCTTTAGTTAAGCTACATGATGTTCAAGGAAGAACCAGGGCCAATTTCAAGAATTTACATTTAACAAGGTTACATAACTTAGGTTTTTATAAAGAAAAAGGTACATGAAAGGCTCAAATATTGGGATCAAGGGGTACATTACACATTTGGCTATTTATTTAGGTTAAGTGGGCTAATATGAACAATGAAAAAGGTCCTTTCCTAACAAATTAACCTACAGTCTAACTTAGAGCACTAGGGCAAGTTTTGAATTAAAATACAATATAAGAATTTAGTAAAGAAAGCTCACAAACACATGACACTGCTTACACTATCAACATAAATTCTCAGATCATGTTTTTTTTTAAATCAAAATTTAACCTCTTTTATCAAAACAAGCACTGTCAAATAATTAAACATGCATGGTTGCTATCAAGACTTACTAACAAAATTTCTAGTGGGCATAAGTTTTTTTTTTTTTTTATCATTTTTCACACAAAAATTAACATATGACATAGACTTCAGTACAACATGCTACTAATACTACCTACATATCCTAAACATGGTGGTTCAACAGAAGGTAAATATCCTCAGAGAAAAAGAACATAGGCAAGGAAACCCTTGTATTCGAAATTTTGGATAGCTATAGGGCAAGGTTACTCAGGCATCACTGAGACTTATAACTATGTACACCCTATCGAAAAGACTGCATTGTTCTCAATGCACAAAATATAATAACAAAGCATAGGGGCTAAAAAGCAGACCTAGGTGCCTAAGCACCAGTCTCTAGCTGAGTTTCACAACCCTAAACCTGCCTTGTGGCCTTCTCAATAGTAGGAGCATATCGGAGGGTCCAATACCATCTCTCTCTAGGTCGAGTACTCCCTATACATTCTCATCCTGCATCAAACATAGCTTGGTGAGCTAAATCTGTTGCTCCTATGTCAACCCCACCTTTATTTTTGCAGCCTCAAGGACGTCAACGCGGGGCCTCTTCCTAAGGGAAGGGATTGGTGTCTCATCTATAGCAAATAAATCTGCCACCACCTCGATAGGATCGGTTGGTGCAAGCACAACTGATTCTTATAGTGTTGCTGTTATCTCGGCCCAGAGTTGCTGGATCTCTCTCTGAATGGCCATCATATCTACAGGTCGTACTGAGCTATGGCTATGCTACACTCTCCTCCCGAATGCATCAATACAACTGTCCACAGTTGTGAGTCTTTCCTAAATGGCTATCATCATGACTGTCTACAAGTGAGCCTCAGCTCTGAAATGGCTTAGCAGACCCAAGGCCAAATCCGATGTAATAACTAAGTCAACTTGGGCTTAGTGTGGGCCTGCCTTTGTGCCATGGCCTGGATAAAAGCCACTGACATGTAAACCATGCTAGCGGGTGCTATCAATGTTGGAATAGGCTCTAGGCCAATAGTAGTAGTTGTAGGCTCCCTCTCCACATCAGTCTCTGTCTGTGGGGGGCCCTCAGCTGCCATGACCCGTACCTAGGGTCTAGGAGTGATATGGCGAATGGGAACCCAAGAGTCCCTAAACAAGCCTCAAAATATCCATATTCACACCATCGGTTCGGAAGCATATACAAATAGCAAACACATAGTTCTAAGGGACGGCAAAGTAGGACTCACGCTATGGGGATGTCATTGGGAAAAGGATTAACATGGATTCACATCACACATACCACATAATGATTAAAGAGTGGGTAAGTATGACTCACTCTATTTGGGTAATATGGGACTTAGGATCTTTAATAATTCCATGTCATAAAACATATCCATATCACAAGAGCCATATCTTATACATAACCATAATCATAATCTCCGAACAAAGCACATAGCATATAACTGTACAAGAGTCTATAATATGTCCAACATTGTCTGTAGTCATAAGATAGGATGGGGTCCAAGACATGTCCCAGGCTTACCCACAAAATAGGATGGGGTCCAAGACATGTCCGGGGCTCACCCTCAAAGTAAATATGATAAACAAAAACATCATAAATAGAGGAATTTAGGCTTGTCCTTGGAAGATTGAACTCACCATAACAAGTATCTCAGGATCAGATCTAGCCGTCATAGGGTGGATGAAGGAAATCTTCGGTCCCTACATGGTTAGATCATGTAGGCAAAAGTATGTATTAGTATGTTTGAATGTACTAAGTATGCGGGCATGCAATGTATATGACTTATCAAACCTGCAATTCAATTTAAGATGACTAGGGCACATAATATAAAAAGAAGTATTTATGAAAAAAAATTAGTATAGAAAAGTGCCATGAAATCCATGATGCATGAAATGCAAAATGCTTATATAGAGAAGGGATGAGAACTCAACCGACATGTAAGACCATGTCAGCTATTACATGGAATCCTGATGTTATCCCCATAGTGGAAACGAGGTGGTCTACTTGCCAAAGGTAAACCATACTTCTCCTTACTGGCCTCCTATTTTTGAGAAATAACCTTCCTTACGGGTCTCCCATTTTGGATAGCATATTCAATTCATGTCATATCATATTAAAGTCGTAACTGTACCTTACGGGCCTCCCATTTCGGTGAGGGTTACCATATACATATACCTATGCTAGAACATAGTTCAAGAGAAAGGAAGAGGACCTTTAGGGATAGCGTGATGCCTCCAATCTCATTTGTGCTAATTCATCATCCCACAAGAATACATATATATATACATGCTTTCATAATAGTTCATACATGGGCTCAAATAGCCAAATCACACCTTTCACACATAGGAATATCCCGTTCACAATTTTCAATGACGTATAAATACCCAATATGCTTAAAGAGTCGATATCATAGTCATTTATGTGACCACATTCTTGTCATAACCATAATCTTATCAAAATCATATGGTTAAACATAATTGGGTTTAACGTGCTTTATAATCTACATAAAATCCAATGTTCATAAATGCATATGCCATGAATGAGGTGAGATTAGCATGGGCGATGTTGATTCAATCTAAAAGCAACAATACAATAGAAAATTCAAGTAAACCCATAGGTAACATCAATATTCAAGTCAATATATTGATTACCTATGCATAGATCTAACTTTAAAGGGATAATGCGTATTCAAATATTTATAATAATCATGCAATTCAATATAATAGGGCTTAAAACAATTTAAGATCAGCACTGAAGCATAGCCCTTAGCTCAATTGAATTTAATAAACAAATATCTCCAAAACCCATAGTAAAAGTAAGCATAAATTCCATAAATCAAGTATAAAAGAGGTTAGGTCTTCTTGGTTGAAATGGACAAGCGATCAATCACACAAAGCTATGTTCACCAAGAATAAGTAACAATAACTTGATGAAGATTGAATTCCTTCCTTGAATCCCAAGCTAATTCTCCACTAGGGTCTTTGAGAGGAGTTCTTAAAAGATTTCAATATAATTCTAAGTGTAAGAGTGAAATTGGATGAGGGAAACATAGTTTCAGTTATTTGAATGTCTTTAGATAGCATATAAAGTCACAAAAGACCCTTAGGAGTAGCCATAATTATGAAAATGTTATTAATGAAATGATTAGAAAACCTATTGCCAGGGGTCTCAAGGGAGGGTATATAGTCCGTGTAAGGGTATACGGACCATACAATTCTTTCATGATCCAACATTTATAAAAAATGCTGGCAAAGGTTTGAGATTGTAATTCCACACTTAGAAAATAATTTAATGTTCACACCTATACGAATGGCTTCATAGTCCATATAAAGGTATATGGACCATACACTTCTCCGTGAAGCTCTACATAGAAAATTCTTGTTGACAAAGTTCATAGATGATCATCGAATACTTAGAAAATTTTCACTTTAACACATATATGGAGGGCCTCATGAATCGTGGAGGACTATAAGGTTCGTGAGAGGGTCTATACGTGAAATACCTTCACAAAAATGTGGTTTTTCAAGGCAAAGGCTACCCATACGGTCCATCACATGGACCATGAAGCCTCATAGAGACATTTTATGGTCTATGTATGGTATGTGTTGGTATTAAACTACACATTAAAGTCAATACTCCCCACACAAAGTGAAGGGAAACTTCAAGGCACCTCCACACAGTGCGTATACCTTCACACGGATCATCGAGGCTTCATTGAAGCGCCACCTTAGTTCAAAACTTTTTGGAACCAAATTTTCAAGTGCCTTTAAGGTTGTACCAAGTCCAAGTTCTTACATCATAAGTGATAGAAGCAGTTGTGGTAGTAGATGGAGGCTATGCTCTAGCACTGCAGCAAAAATCTCTAGCATCTAAGCAGGTGGGCATAGTGCTCATGGAGGATCATCGGAATCTCATCAACATTTGTTAGGCTGGCATCTAGGGTCCTTCAAACCTCAATCAATTAGTCCAAGTATTGTAGTGTCTTCACCCCCAACTCTATACAGAGTCCATATATTAGGCATACAAATAGGATGGAGGTGGACCTCTTCATGGCCACCTCATGTATCTGCTCCATGATCAGGTGGGCCCAATCAATCTCATAGCCAAGCAAGATACTGGCAACCAATACTTCACCATTCAATGTCAGTGTATTATCAGCAAGTGTGGGCCATATCCATCATCTCACCACAACCTAATAAAATTTACCAGTAAAGCTGACTGAGGTCTTTATAATAGGCTCTAACAAAGTGGATATCCACTCAGTGTCTAGGCCCTTCTTAGAAATCAGGTCGGAAAACCATCTCACTAGATTGGCCTTGCAGGCCTGCTCCCTCATCAAAGCCTTATCCCATGTCTGTCCCAATCTCTTATTGAACTCTAGGCCAAATAGCATGAGTCAGTTCATGGCCTTTGGGATATCAACCTGAATATCCTATAGCCTCATTTATGTCAACTAGGGCGAAGTGAGGGGTTTCTTTCCCTTGGGAAGAGGACCGAGCACTCTGGCGACATATAATGCAAAGAACTCTTGAACCACGACTAGAAAGTACTTCCTCCATGGTGTTTCCATCCATTGGAGCCTATATCTAGTGAAAGTTTCCTGAGCGCCTACACACTATCCTACGTGGAAGTGATGATGCAGGGCTCCTCAAATATAGAACGAGCTAGTTTGCTTTCTCATTCTTCTATATGCCTTGTCAGTAGATGGTCTGCATGCCCTCGATGCACCACTAGCTAGATAGATCGTTCGAAGGTGGTTGTGGTGCCCGAGGTGCTACTAAAGAATTGAACTCAGACTCCTCACTGGATTCAAACTCCAACTCATCTCCAAAAGGATTCATCTAGGTGGAACTGCTATCCTTATCACCTCCCTCTTTAGACTGGGGAGGATGGACTATGATAGCCTGAGTCTGGGCTACCTGTCTTATCTAGTGGTAGCCCATGTTTGTGGTTGCTCACCATCTGAGTTAGGCTGGTCATCGAGCTCCTCTACTAATCAACTAGCCTCGTAGTTGTCAAGATCCTTTGAGGGCTCATCTCATAGTTACCATAGCAGGGCTCGTATCTTTATCTTTCCAACCTTTGGGGCCATGGTACCTGAAATGCACACATTTAGTGAACACAAATAGCCCCACAAGTAAAGAAATGAAAACCAAAAGCATATATAAAATGGGTACAAATGAGTCTATGAAGGCTCTTTTACCGACCGTAGTGAAAATGATGAGCCATAAAAAGACCTCATTGAAGTTAGAGTGCAATTAATTTATCTACTCGAATGGCATATAAGAGACTAGGTACGACTTATAGAACATTCACGGGTCATAGACTGACTTGTAGATGGGATTCTAGTTTTGAATTTATACAGGCAAGGCCCCAAAAGTCCTATCTATGAGTCGTACATTAAACTATAACTCATAGAAGGTCTCGTTTGATGGGATCCTAGGAACTTCAAGTTTCTAGATTTTCCAATGAGGGGCAACTACAACTCGTGGAATGTTCTATATACATGATGTAGAAGACCTTATCAGTGTGAAATCCATAGAAATATGAGTTTCTAGGTCTATCAAATGGGTCACCACAACAACATTACTTGACCACCACGAGTTAAAAATCAGCATCAAAGAAAAAACATATGCACCCAACTTGAATTCAACAAATTGCTAGTGCCCCACATGAAATGAGTATGCACCACCCCATCAATTTTCATTTTACATGCTTATTTGGCAATTGACACCATTTGAACGTTTAAACATCAAGGCTCACAAATATATTCACACATCATTTTTTCAAGCAACATATTCTATTCAATTTAAAAAATGTGTAATGAGATATATGTAACATAATAACATTCGAACAAAATATCCACATATACAAGTTTCAGGCAATTAACACTATTTCAAAACAATAGAAACACTTTAATAAAGATGACATACAAAATACATATGGAGGAAACATGGATTTGAATTTATTAAGATTGGACTACCATACCCATCAACTAACTATAATCTAATCATATGAATTTTTGTAGTATAAGGATTTTAAAGCCAATATCTTACTGTAATTTCAGCAAAAAGATGAGAAATTAAAGAAGGAAGCCAAGGAGGGGAAATCCCTAGGTCATCGGAGTTGCCGAAAAACTTGCCTGAAAAGTAGGTATAGTGGTCGGACAGTGATCGAAAAAGCTAGGGTAGGAAGAAAGGGGTCAGGTCTTTTGGGAATTTTTGTGAAAGTAAGGGTCGAAATTATTTAACCCTCTTTTTATGCTTTGACCATGTCGGTGTTAAATGACTGGGAGCAGGTCTTATGAAACCTCAATTACATGCCGTATAAATTTTTATGGCCTGTATATCCCGGTCAGGTAGGTTACCCAAGCCTTAATCTAGCAATTGGTTTTGCAGACCAATTTACGAGCCATATAATAAAATATGAATCATAAAGTAGGTTGTAGAACCCCCAACACTTAGTCGAAAGTGAAAAACTTACTTGGAGTCCACAAGCCCCATTCACAGCCCGTAGTTTTATTTGTGGACAGTAAAGTTGGATCGTGGAAAAGAGTGCACATAATTTTACTCACTTGAAGTGTTCTACCAGTTAGTTCACGGGATGCGGTTTGACATACTTCCTGTAGAACCAGAAGTAGAAGCATTCTTGTTGTTTTTTTAGCCCAAAATAGCTGACTTGGTCCTGTAGTTGCACATTCTTCACAAAATACGTTGTTACCCTATATACCACCAGATCAAATTCCAAAAATTGAAATAAAAATACAGGAAATTAAACTACCTACAAGTCCAAAATCTAAAAAAAGAACAAAACTTCCACTTTTACATCAAATAATTTGGGTTGCCTCCCAAGTAGAACTTCTTTTATTGTCACGACACTACTTGGATAACTTGGTTACTCAGACTTCATCAAGTGCCCAAACAATCCATCTTTAAGTCGTCTTGCGTCTTCATCGACTGATAGATATTGATGACAACTTCTTCATCATTCAATTAAAACTTGTGTTGGCCAGCTTCCACTAGTGCTCGCCCAATGACTAGGAAGGGACTTCCAAAGATGATTGGGACTTCGAAGTCGACTTCACAATCAATGATCACAAATTTCATAGCGAATATGAATTTTTCTACTTTATCATGGATATCATATAGTATCCCCATAGGATTCTTCATCATTCAGTCTGGCATCAACAATTGCATGTTTTTTGGAGTAGGGCCTCCAAATTTATCTTGGCACCAAGATCACATAGTGCCTTTGTAAACTCCACATGTCCGATAGTTTAGGGTATGGTGAATGTGTCACGATCCTCCTGCTTTTGCACAAATGACCTTGTAGCAATCACACTACAATGTCGAAGCTCTTGGGAGAGCTCCTAGCTTACAGTCTGCTTCTTTACGACCAAGTCCTTCATGAACTTTGCATACCCTAGGATCTTCTCTAATGCCTCAATGAGAGGAATGTTGATGAAGATTTGTTTCAGCATGGGTGAGGAAGTGCTTGAATTTACCTTCCTCCTCCTTCTTTATGATTCTTTTAGGGAAGGAGGAGGAGGTTTAGGAATGGGCTTCTATTTTGTGGCATATCAGTAACATCACTAACCCTATTCTTAGAACAAACATCTCTTGTCTTTGTATCTTTACTCTCAACTATCTCCTCAAGAACATCATCATCATCAATCGGCATTGGAGGATCGATGATCTGCTTGCCACCATGAGTAGTCATCGCCATGCACTACTCCTTATTCTTTGGATTTTGAATTGTATTGCTTGGAAATATACCTTTCTGGAACTGGTTAAGTTAGGTTGACATTTGATCAAACTATTTTTCATACTGCTTGATAGTAATAGAATGAGAGTCAACTTTCTGATTTATGCTGGAGATGTCAAACTTCATCCCCCTCAAGGTCTCATCTGGAATGTCAGCCTTTTTAACAAATGATTGAACATCTCTTCAACCCTAGAGCTACCAGTACTAGAATCTCAATTATGTGGTGGCATAGATAGACCACTCCTATAGCTATCTTTGCATCTCTAGTCAACATCTCTCTCTTGGCCCCTATTTATGTCATAGTAGGCTCTTCAATTATTGTCTTTGAAGGTGCCACCTATGTAATAGTTTCGACCTTGGTTCCCTTGACCTTGGCACTAAGAGTCCTAATTAGACCCATGGGCATTAGTCCAACCCCCCCTCCAATATACTCAGTGATGAAGTAAGTGCCTTTCTCATAGTAAGGCTCCTCGTACATGGGTCCTCGGAAAGATTTATGAGCTATTGTGTTGACATGTTCTTGGTTCTACTTTATCAACAACTCCACATGGTACTAATTTGATAAACACCTTGCACAATCTCCTCATTTATTTTTGCTTGAACCGAATTAGTACTGACTGAACACGAGCTCTTTGTTATTGACTTATCTCTTGTTCCCCATCCATGATCTATCTTGATAACCTTTTCCAGCTTTTCAACAATCCTTGAAAATGGCTAATCTAGAAATGTGCCTCCCATGATAGTATTAGCATATGCTTGCGTATTCTCGTCCAGGGCATGGTAGAAGATCTCCACTAAGGAATCAACAATGATCTTATGGTCAAGGTCACTCCTTAAACACTTTTTGGACCTCTCGATCTCAAGAAGAACCTCTCGAAAAAGGCCATTTGCAATTCATCCCACCTAGTGGTCGATCTCTGTGGGAGCTCAATTAGCCATAGTTTTGCATTAACTGTTAGAGATAATAGGATGGTGCAGAGCTTACCAGTATCCATAGATAGATTTCTAGGTTTCCATCATGCTTTTACAAATAAAGACAATGTTGTGTAGATAGCTATGTGGATTCTCTAATGGTACGCCCACGAAAAACCTGCAATTCTACAAAATTTGAAATAACCCACTTGAATCGATTATCATTGTGTCATCCAGTAGTGGCGGTAATACAATAGCTCCAATTATATCCATCGCAATAAGAGTAAGATGACATTGATTCTATGTATAAGCTTTGGCATTGAGATCCTGCGATTGTGGGTCAATATCCTCAAGTGGAGGTTGGTTACTATTATCATTCTCATTTTGGTTCTTGTTTAGTATTGCATTCACTATATTATTTGCAGCATGGTCAATGTTGTACTGGGTCATTCGTCTCAGCGTCCTTTGGATCTATTGGTCAAACGGAGTAAAGGGAATGCCTTGACTCAGAGTGTTATGCATACACTACACCAAAATGTTGAAATAGAAAACAACATAAATTAAGGAAAATAAGGATTAATTCTCAAAAAACTCAAATTAAACATGTCTAGCCATATTCCCCTGCAACGATGCCAAAATCTTTATATCACCCAAGCTACACCTCATTTTGGAAGGTTAAAACAGTCATTGCCAAGATATATAACCTAACTAAGATTAGGGTTGAACCCACAGGGAATATGGTAGACTTAGATTAATTTGAAACAATTCGAGTTAATTTACATACTTATCTCTCGAAAAGGGGGTTTATAAGATCGTAGAAAGAAATTCTAAACTAAGACAAGTTTGTGAAAATTGTAAGAAGAGTAACTAGGGTATTGTATTCCCTATGATTAACTAACTTCGTATTACTAGATTATCATATTTGTTTCTAGAGTGTTGATGTAGAACTATAAGTTAAGTTTACCAAACCCTTTGATCCAGGTAAGACATAAATTTCAATACGTGATTTGATCCGTCCCTGTAGTGTGACATTACTAACTGATATGCTGCCAAAATGCAAGACTTTTGATGCTTAAAGCTTTGAATTTGATGTGTTCTCAATGTTATGTTAGTGGGTTTTATGTGTTTTTGTGTTTATCTTTGCAAGATTACAGATTGTCCATGATATTGGGGAAAAGTGTAGAAACTTGTAAGAGACTCTTTGAAAACACTTATGGTTGAATTTGATCTTAAAGGTTGTGATTCTTATTGAAATTGGATTGCTTGTTCTTGAATCTATTATGTAAGTGTCTACTTATATCTTCCCATTTAATAATTTCTGCATTTACACATAGCATAAGGATCTAAATCCAAACTAGGGTTGTGGAAATCATGAAGAACTAACAAAGTAAAATCGGATAATTCATAATTCTTGTAAGGTCTATATGCATCTATTAATTAACTTTCTTCATTTCGCATCTTTTATAATAGTGGCCAAGATTAGAACCCGCCTAGTATTATTAACTAACCAAGCTAGTAATAAATAGGAAAAGAGATTAATTAACAAGATTTGATTGATGTGTTCTCGTCTAATCGACTAAACTGGGCCAAGAGGAGATTGTACTGGGACTGGTAGTTGATGGTTAGTATTGCAGACTATAGAGATGAGCCAAATTGTATTGTGAAATTCACCTCTCACCTTTAACCAAAGGGCTTGGTGAACATTGGCTGATGTTCAATCTCCAATAAGAAAGCGATCGTTGTCAGCAATCAACCTAACCGAGGTTAGGGTAAAATCCACAAGGAATACAGGGGTTGATTATAAGACTTCACCACTAATCATTTCTAGTATTTATGACTACAATCTCTAAACGGGGGGTTCTTTTGTGATTCAAAAACAAAATAAATCTACTACTAAGTATAACGCAAGGAAACACCACTCAATTTTGGCGACAACTTGGAATTCTGTTCCCCATGGTTCGTCAACTCGATTACCCTAGATAACATAACTACAAATGGTGATTTGCATGTAGACGGTAACTTAGGTTCTTCCAGCCCTCTTGTAAAAGTGAAGGTCGAATTTCACCATGGTGCTTGGTCGGCAACCATGGCGTGCCAACTAACCATTTCCTATTGTTCCAGTCAACCTCCCCTTAGTCAGGCTTTGTTGATTAGATAAGAGCACATCAATCGAATTGTGTCATCTATTTTCCTTTTCCTATTCATCACTACCTTGGTCAGGGTCGTGATAGTAGGTAGGGTTTGGTGTTGGTCACCATCAAGCAACAATAACAATGAAGGGAAACAAACAATACATGAAAAACCCCAATTATAAATATGCAATAAATCTAGGTTATTTCAAGTCAATTATCCATGGTTCCCATAACCCCAAGTTGTGGGTGCTTAGCTACTCATAGCTAAGGCAAAACATACAAAAATACACATGATAGACATAGTTGAGAGCTTTACCAACAACAATGAAGAGAATAGGCACTATTGCAAACCCTCAAGCTTGATTGGAAAACAAAGAGTACAAGGAAAGATTTGCAATCCCCAAAATGGGTTTTCCAAGAGAGAACAATAAACTACTTTAAAAACTAAAAAAAAGATTCAAAATGTAATTCTTGATTGTCTACTTGTCGAACTCTCTCTAAAAATCTAACTTGGACTATATATAGTATTTACAAAACAACCCTAGAATTTACACAGAAAAGACAGTTGGCAGCTGATAAGTTATGCAGTTACGACTTGTAGGATGACCTATGAATCGTAGTCGGGGTATTGTATCAGGTTCTTGGCATCTTGGACTAAACTGGTACAACCCATAGGTATGAGTCATTGCTTGATCTACGACTCATTATTGGTCTCGAAGTCTTGGTCTTCAGTTTTTCAGTCCAACATCTTAGCTTTCTAATTATTACTACGAGTCCACCTATATGAGTCGTAGTGTGACTTACGACTAGTATGATGGCCTTGTAGGAGTGACCTCCACTTAGCAAATTTATGAATTTTGGTCTCTCATTCTTCCTACGAGACCACCTTATGACTCGTTGCTTAAGCTACGACTCGTAGGTGGACTCGTAAGGTTTACACTTCAGCGAAATCTGTAACTTTTTTTCAAAATCGTGTCAACCTAACTTTTCTGCAAGATGAATAAAAAAAAATATCAAAACAATAAAAAGCCGCTTTAAGAACTCACAAAATCCCTTGTTTCAGACACTAAATGTGCATATTTTGATAGTATATCAACACCCTCAACTCAGAATTACTGTTTATCCTCAAGAGATGACTCGATCTAAGTAGACAAAGAGAAACACATAACATCTATACTAGTGGCATATACAACAACTCCTTTGATTGGGGCACCCAAATACTATTTTCAAAATAAGATTGCAAATTTATTAAGTAAATAAGAACATAATGAGAGACCTGGAAATATAACTATCACAAGATAAGGAGCATCAACCATCCATAATCGCTGGTATAGTCATATACTACTCAAGTAGTGCAAATGCCCTCACTGGAAACAAGTCCCTCATACTCACTCAAAAGCATTTACAATTTAGGGACTGAGGAAGTATTCTCACTCTCACAATTGAAATTCAATGCATATTGACTAACACCATAGGATTGCCTCTATATTCATCTTCTGGCTTGGTGGTAAAGTGGAGTTGGATTACTTTAGGAATCATAGGATTCTAACATAGGCTTGGGGTGCTTTGGTGTGGTATTTTGGGAAAATAGTGACTAAAAGCTATTTTTGAATCATGCTTACCAACAATTTTTGTTTTCATAATCCAAACCTTTTTAATCACTCCACCTTTATTCTCCTATTTTGAACTTTTCTCGAGTGATTTCTTTCTCTCTTTTTAGCTAGACATCGATTTCAAACTCATTTTTGCTACTTTTTCTCAATTCAAGGCACTTTTCTTTTCTCTATTTTCACTCAGTTCATGCTTTTTTTTAAATTTCTTTCTTGATTTCGCAACTAATCACCTTATTATTATTACTTTATCACAATAAAGGCCACTCTCAACTTAGGCTTTTAGCCCCAAGTGAAGTACACAATATCTATGCCTCAAACTAGGGCCACCAACTGCAGCCACTCTCAACTTAGTCCTTTGGCCTCAATCAAGGTTTACATATTCAAGGATCGACCAGGGCAAATACCAAGGTACTTCATCAAATAAGGTTAAGACACCAGAGTGTCAAGAAAGAATAAGTGCATGAGAAGCTCAAAAGTTTGGAACAAGGGATTCACTCACTTATCTGGTGGGTCACTTAGGCTGAAAGTGGGTTCAGTCAAAGAACAAAGGCCTAAGATCATTTCCATATCCACCACATCACCAAACCAACTTTAGAGTAACAAGGCAAGTTCTGGGTCCATATAACATGCATGAATGCAGCAAAATAAGCTCACAACACACATTGCAATTGCATTGACAATTAAGTATAAACCCACATGTCATGCTTTTAGTCTCAGCTTACCTTCAAAATATCAGAACAAACATTGCCAGATACTCAAAAATGTATGACTGCATCAATAATCACAACACTAAAAATTTTGAGAGTACCCAAGTTGTCATCAAAACATCAAAAACAAATCTAAAAACTATTTATATACCAATAGATAACACTATATGAATTTACCCATTATCTACACTGCCTAAACATGTCGGTTCAACAGAAAAGTAAATATCCATAGTGAAAAAGAAACACGGCAAGAAAACCTTGGGATCAAAAATAGGGGAAGTTGTGGACTTAAGGCTACTCAGACTTTACATTAATCCATAACTTTCACACCCCACCAAAATAGGATACTTTTTTCGCAAAGTAAAAACAAGAACGAAAACAAAACACGATAAGACAGAAATATATACAACATCCATTAAAACCCAAAAAAGCATCATTCAAAATATAAGTAAAAATAATATCCAACAGAAGAGTGTTTAAACACAACCAAAAACCAACATAATAAAATGAAAGATTGTCTGAAAAGAGAAAAAAGTATCCAACATGATAAAATGAGAACTTGGGTCAAAAGAAGTGAAACATCATGCTGCTTAAGCACCAGTCTTGAGTTGATCTGTAGGGTCCTGGGGCTGTCTCTCCTCTGTAGCTTTACCGGAAGTACCCTCTACAGGTGGGGTGTGTTGTGCTCACTCTCTCTGAATAGCCGCCAATAATAATGACTCCTACACCACCTCCTCAGGTATGGGCTCGTCCTCCTATCTCAACTTCTTCGAGGTCAGCTTTGGGTCTCACTCAAATCAAGGGGCCTCTTCCCATGGGTGTTCGGACAATCGGTGAGCCAATCAAATGCCTCATCATCTACTAGTGCTCCCTTTAGGGATGGAATAGGGTCTCCTAATAGTTGTACTAAGTCAGCCTTGAACTTGGCCACTCCTCAATAACTGCGCTAGCGTTAGTAGGCTTAGCCCGCTCAAACCTCCTATGGACTCTAGTCTCAAATGCATCGACCCACTCAACCACTCCTCGGACTCTCTCATCAACTAAATCTCGGGCAAATGCCCTCATCCTCTCCTAAGAGTCCCGAATAGTTTGATCAATCATTGGTCAGATCCGTGCTGATAACTCCCTTAGCTTGCCCTCTGCTACTGCCACCCTACGTAATAAAGCCTATAATGCAACTATAGACAAAAGAGGGTCAACTTGTAAAGAAGATGTTGTTAGTGCTGGCATACTGGAGGATGGTGTAGACTTAATCTCAATTTTCGGTGTAGGCTCTAATATCTGGAGTAGTGCCAGTAATAGTTGGAGGTGAACTGGAATCGGAGGCCCCATTGGGAATGGTTTTGGAAAGCTGGAGGAATAGCTCTTTCTAGGGCTATTAGGTTCTCATCATCCTTGATTAGGATGGGATCAATCATACGCCAAGCCTCTATATGAGGGTCCAAGTGGAGAGAAACCCGCACACCAACTTCCTTGTATAATCTATGAATTAGAATGTGGAATGAAAATGCTTGCTGAGTGCAGACCGCTGACTCGTGGATCTATTCTACCATAACGTGAGCCCAATCAATTTCATACCCTACCAAAATGCTCGCCAATAACACAACTCTCTCTAATGTGATCATATTATCCGTAAAAATATGTCTAATGCACCTTCAGATAATAGACTACCAAAACTTCACCCTAAATAAAAGATGGGACTTCAGGATAAGTTTGGCATGGTTTCTAACGCATATTGGCTCAACACCTTCCTCACATATTTGGCCTGCTATCTACCTCAATAACTCTGTTCTCAACCCAACATCATTCTAATTAACTGCTTTCCTCATGACTACCATCTTATGATCATATTTTGCTATGGAGTGTGGGGTTCGGTAATTAGGTACAAATTGCACCCTTCGAATAGTCTCTGTCGAGAAGTCGACAACCTCACCCCTGATCATGACTTTACTCAACCGTGGTGCATTAATGGGCTTCATAAGCCTTGGAACGTTGCCATTCACAATCGCATAGAAAGATGCATAGAATTCTCAGACCAGGAGAGGGGCATATTTTCCCAGAACATCTGATAAACATCCTAATACATAGTAGTCAATGTCATCTTCTAAACCTGGCATACATTTCAACGCTGAGTCTTTCAACCTTTCTTCCTAATGAAACCTTCGCACCGGCCTCCCTTGACTCCTATGTTCCAACCTCTTTTCATAGACCTCTGTCATTCCAAGGACACACCATCTTGTGTTTTGTGAGTCAGTAGAGGTGACGGTGTACGCAGAATCAGCTAGTTATTAAGGAGCATTCGATTCTGGCTGAGCCTGAGACATATCAAGAGAACCAGAGTCAGAAGCAGAGTCATCATCATACCTATCTTCTTCACCCTCCTCATCATATTTGGAGGACCTATCCACTTCTATTGGTATTCTAGTTGATTGTGATCGGGTTAAGGGCATGTTAGCCTCAGGGTCTTGGTGCATATTTATCTTTTCAATTGGTTGCTCATCCTCGAAGGACTCATCTCTTAGGTGATGACTAGAAACATAGGCGGCACCCCTTCGACATCGTGAAGATATTCTCTCGAAAATTATCAACGAGTTAAAGCATGAGTCTCATGATGTTTTGTTTCGATGAAACAAGTGACAAATAAAACAATCAAACAAGAACATTAATATAACCTAAGTGAAACAAACAGAAGCAGGTTCAGGGCTGCAAATATGAGGTGTAAGTAGGATTCATAGGATAACCTACAAGTCGTATAGTAGCCTCATAGCAACAAGGTAGCTAAGGGAAATGTATTCTGAAATCAGGTACTAGATGTAGGTATGACTCATAGTGTGCACTTATGAGTCGTAGGCCAAGTTCATATCTTATTTCAGAGACATTTCAAGAGGTCAAATCAAGGTAACAAAACCACCACTACGACTCATGACAATGGCTATAAGTCATAGGTATGTCTCACATAGAGAATGTTAAGGCATCTTAGATGACTGATGCCTGCTATAAAGATCCACTATGACTTGTAGGGTAACCTTCGACTCGCAGTAGGTTCTCATAGTAGGAAGTAGAGAGCACCCAGGGTGCCTCCAAATTTTCCACAATGATCAACGACAAATTATAAAGCATCAGAGTTTACCCACACACAGATATAGGCAGTACTACAGAAAATTAAATACTCTTCATTATCAATTATCGCAAACCAAAGCATGAATTTTCTCCCCTCTTGGCAAAGCACTTCTAATAGTAGAAACATCAACGCACATTAAAGGGGATGCACATGAGCAGATTACCCTAAGAGAATTATAACAGCCCAACCCAACAGCTTTAGCCCCACGTGATCTTCATAATGATCCATAAAATACTCAACGAAAGCATAGAGTCAAAGTATTGGATATCAAAATCACCAAACAAGGCTAGAATTCAAGACTTGACCCTTTTTAGAAAGACATAAATAATTGTATACCACATTCTTCTTACCATCACAGACACTTTTGCATGGTTATGCTAATTATGATCCTGAGGCCTTCATGTAGTCATCCATAAGACAAGGGTTTTTCAGAGAAAAACCTAATTTAACCACGAGAACATACCAGATGAATGTGTGAATGTATAATGAGAAGAAGAAAAACCGGAAGAGTTCTTGATGCAAAATTTACTTGCTAGGAGTTTTTGTAGGTGAAAGATGGGAATGGTGAGGGGAGTTATAAACTGAAAGAGAACATTTCACGAAGGGACATGAAGAGCCAAGAGACATTGGTCTCTTAATATTCAAACTGCTTTGCTCTTTAAACATCTGCAGATGTTTAAAATGAGACCTCGACTACGAGTCGTATGAAGTTATACTACTCGTAGGTCCCAAACTTGTAGTAGACCCAACACTTAGGAAAATTACGACTTCATACCTGAGCACTACAAACCCCACTTACGACTTGTAGGGGACCCTAGGAATCGTAAGGTTACCTCATAGTGTGCATGTCAGCTTCTAGTACTAACTATTTCCTTTTATGAGGCATGATGACAAGTCGCAACATTCACCATGAATCGTAAGCAGCTACATCCAAACATAATTTTTCCATTCTTCAGCTTTTGGTTTGTAACTGCAACCTGTTACATAAAATATACCAAAATGCCAATTGATACAACTGGTTCAAAGTCTCAACAATCACAACACAACACAATATAAAATTACCAATCAATAAGTTAACTACGTTAAAATGTCTCAAAATAAACCAAAATAAAAAAGATTCTTGGGTTGCCTCCCAAGAAGTTCCTTGTTAACATTGTGGATGGAGTATGCCATGACAAATAATCAGACATCTCTGTGAGTTCTATCTTTGCTCCTTATACTCTTCCTTATTTCATCTTGCACTGCATCTAGTTTCTCAGCAAGTTGGTCCATCCTATCACCAAGACTTTGCATTGATATATTTGTTGTTCCACTTTGTAGTTAAATTTGAGGACATCAAACTTTATCTCCTGGGCAATGTCATCTTGTTCATTCACCTTGATCAGGACTTGTTCAAGCATCTGCTCAATCCGGGTTAGTTTATTAGTGATACAAAGTTGGTGTGGTAACCTTGTCCAATGTGTAACATTTTCTCTTTTGGGTTTACTAGAGGCTCCCATAGATGTACTAGTAGTAGGTCTAGCATGCCCTTGAAGGGGTTAGTAGACTTGGGCAACTACTGATAGCTTATCCATAAACTCAGTGATCTCAATAATTGATCATCTAATGAACTCCCATTAATCCCCTCCAAATAATGCATCAGCCTGCCCTTATTGTTTAGAGGTTAATGCTCAGTAGAAGCTAGCTGCCAATTTATCATCAATCAGACCATGGTTCTGATTTGCTGGCAAACACTGCTTGTACCTTTCCCAGACGACTATCAAAGGTTCTCCTGGCATTCTTTTGAAATTACAGATATTGTTCTGTAGCTTCTTCTTGTTGGAATCTCTATAGAAGTTCATGAGGAAGCTCTCTATACTCCCCTCCCCCCCTCAATTTAGAGCAAACATCAAGTGGGACAATTGACCACCATTCCGCAGCTTCACTCCGGAGAGTCATGGGGAAAAACTAAAGATCCATGGCCTTTCACACAGGATATCTTGTCCCAAGAACCCTTTTATCATTTGAATGAAATTTTGTAGATAGATTTGGTGATATTTTGACTCTTGCCAATAAAATAGAGCGCGCCTCTGCAAAAGTTTCCAACAAGTCGTTTGCAATGTAGAAACTTTCCTCATTCATAGTGCCAACCAACCTGCACCTAAAATCAACTAACAAAAACAAACAGAAAAACTAAAATACAAGAGACTCTAGCAATCAACACTAGAACTAACTAATAGTGAAATCAAATCAAAGCCTAGTCGTATTCCCTGGCAACAACGCTATAATTTTTTACCAATGTTCACTCTCCAATAAGAAAGCAATTGTTGTCAGCAATTAACCTAACTGAGGTTAGGGTTGAATCCACAAGGAATATAGGGCTTGATAGAAGACTTCACCACTAATTATTTCTAGTATTTATGACTACAATCTCTAAGTGGGGGTTCTTTTTATGATTCAGAAACAAAATAAAACTACTACTAACTATAACGCAATGAAACACTCAATTTTGGGGACAATTTAGGAATCATATTCCCTATAGTTCATCGACTCGATTATAGTAGATAACATAACTACAAATGGTGATTTGCATATAGGATGGTAACTTAGGTTCTTCTAGCCCTATTGTGAAAGTGAAGGTCGAATTTCACCATGGTGCTTGGTCGCCAACCATGGCGTGCCAACTAATCGTTACCTGTTGTAGCAGTCAACCTCCCCTTAGTCAGGCTTAGTTGATTAGATGAGAGAATATCAATCGAATTCTGTCATCTAATTCCCTTTTTCTATTCATCACTACCTTTGTCGGGATCATGATAGTAGGCAGGGTTTGGTGTTGGCCACCACAAACAACAATTAAAATGAAGGGAAACAAACAATACATGCAAAACCCCAATCATAGAAATGCAATAAACCAAATTTATTTCAAGTCAACTACCCATGGTTCTCATAACCCCATGTTGTGGGTGATTAGCTACTCATGGCTAAGGCAAAACACACAAAAATGCACATGATAGACATAGTTGAGAGCTTTACCATCAACAATGAAGAGAATAGACATTACAAGTTGCAAGCCCACAAGCTTGATTGATCAACAAAGAGTCTAGAGTTGCAATCCCTAAAATAGGTTTTCCAAGAGAGAACAATAAACTACTCTAAAAACTAAGAAAATATTCAAAATGTAATTATTGATTGTCTATCGGTCTAACTCTCTCTAAAAACCTAATTTAAACTATATATAGTAGTTACAAAATAACTCTAGAATTTACACAGAAAAGACAGCTGGCAGCTAATAACTGACGAAGATATGACTCATAGGAGGACGTACGAATCGTAGTTGGGGTCTCGTATTAGGTTCTTGGCATCTTGGACTAAACTGGTATGGCCCATAGGTACAACTCATTGCTTGAGCTATGACTCATATCTTGGTCTCATAGTCTTGGTCTTCAGTTTTTTGGTCCAAAACCTTGGCTCTCTAATTCTTGCTATGAGTCCACCTATACGAGTCATACTGTAACTTACAAGTCGTGTGATGGCCTTGTAGGGTTGACCTCCACTTAGCATATTTCTAAATTTTGGTCTCTGATTTTTACTATGACTCGTAGGTGGTATCATAAGGCCTATGCTTCAGCAAAATCTTCAACTTTTTTTCAAAATCATGCCAACCTAACTTTTCTACAAGATTAATACAAAAACACATCAAAACACTAAAATGTCACTTTAAGAACTCATAACATCCCTTGTTTCAGGCACCAAATGTGTTGTATTTTGAAAGAACATAAAACATAAATTACTGTCCTGTATGTTATACACTAGAAAAGAATTAGGTTATCTGATAATACAGAGTTGGGGAATCATGGGGAACGCAATACCCTAGTTTCTCTCTATTATTGACTCTTCTTTTGTGATAGATTTTTTACTTTTATTTTATTATTGATTATTGCAACCCCCCCCCCCCTGTGGAATTGTGTTGGTTAACCATTTGAATTAAAAATTGATGAATTTTCGTGAGTCTACGTATTTCCTGTGGGATCATCCCTAACCTTTGTTAGATTCTATATCTTGACAACTACTATTTTATCCTCTAAAAAGGATGTGTAACTTGGGAGACATTAAGACTTTGACACCATTGCCATGGAATACAGCTAGACTTAGTGAATTCATCTATAATTTGACTGTTAGTCATAGTTTACTTATTTTACTTTTGTTGGTTGTTTTTAATTCTTTTCTAGGTGTAGGTGTAGTGTATGCCCAAGACTCGGAGTCAAGGCAATCTCTTAACTCCGTTTGATCCAGAGATCCATAAAACATTGAGAAGAATGGCCCAAAACAATGCCAATAACACCGCTAATGCAGCTCTAAACCCGAACAACAATGATAATGATGGGAATTAGAATCCACCTCCTTTGGAGGACATTCCACAGACTCAAGATTTCAACACCAATGCTTATCAGTGGAATCAGTGCTGGTTGAATCATATGGCTATTGAGGTCACGGGAGCTATTGTGTTGCCACCACTACCTGCAGACACAAAGTTCACAGTCTTGTCTGGATTATTTCATATATTGTAGAACCGTGGGCTATTTTTGGGCTTACCATTGGAGGATCCTTATAGCCACCTACACAATGTGGCATTTTCCTTTAAGAGTGTGATGGGAACACAAAATCTTTCTATGTATTTTGTGGGACTTCGTGTCCTCCCATTATTTGTCACAGTCGGTATTGCACTATGGCTATCTGAGCTCCCTTAGAGTTCAATCACCAGGTGGGCAGATTTGCAGAAGGCCTTTTTGGAGAGGTACTTCCTTGGATCGAAGAAGCTCAAGTTGAAGGACCTGATCAATGACGTCAAGCAACTTCCTGGTGATTCAATAAACACTGCGTGGGAGCAGTTTACTGAATGTCTGAGGAGCTTCCCTGACAATAAAATAGTTGATGATGCCTTAGTGGAGATCTTCCACCATGGCCCTAATGAGAACAGTCAGGCCTATCCTGATAGTATTATGGAGGGCATGTTTCTAGATCAACCATTTGCAAGGATTGTAGAGCGAATGGAAAGAGTGGTTAAGACAAATCGTGCATGGGCGAAATAGGAAAGAGCTTCCACAAAGAGTTCATGTGTTGTTAGTGTTGGTCCAGAGCAAGCCAGAGTCAATAAAGAAATCATGTAGTAGTTTGCTCAAATTCTCATAGGTATGGAGATGATGATGAAGCAGAACCAAAAATAGTAAATGCAGTAGTTCATTAACCTCCAAGTGCACCCATATTCGAGGAGCCATGCTATGATGAGGATGCATGTTTTGTAAATTGAATGAGGGTTCTCTTGATCAACACCCAAGGGTCCAATCAGAACTATTGGAGCTAAGGTCAAGGAAACTAATGTCGGAACTTTGGTAGAGATAGTACTTATAGGGAAATCGTAGAGGTTACTATGATAGAAACAATGGTCTAGAGAGAGATATAGAGTGCAGTTCCATAGAAGGTTTCAAGAACGATCCTTATGTGCCATCGCACAATCGTGATGCAGGTGCAAGCAATTGCAGGATTAAGGAGATGTTTGATCACCTGCTAAAAAAAGTTGAGACAGAGGATGAGTCTCTAAGGGGCATAAAATCAGAGATATTAACTATTAATCAGAAAATAGAGTCTTAGTCTATTTCTATCAAATAGCTGGAACAACAGTTTGGTCAAGTGTTGACTCAACTTAATTAACATCAGAGGGGTACACTGCCTAGCAATACAATGTAAAATCCTAAAAATGAAGGGCAGTATATGGTGATTACTACATAGGGTAACAAGAGCACCATTGATCCTCCCATGCCAGTTGGTGTAGAAGATGTTTTAGAGAAGATTGTTATGACAAGGGATGAGGATGAAGGAGAAAATCATCTCAAGGATGGGGCCACAGAGGTTGAAGCCCATTCCTAGGCCTCGTCCTCCCTTCCCTTAATGAATCAAAAAGAGGGTGGAGGAAGGAAAATTCAAGAACTTACTCTCCATACTGAAGCAACTCTCTAGCAACATACCTCTCATCGAGGTATTGGAGAAGATGCTAGGGTATGCTAAGTACATGAAGGAATTGGTCAACAAAAAGTGCACTATGAGTCATAAACTTCCTTAGGATCTTCAACATTGCAGTGCTAGTGCTATGAGCTCATTCGTTTAGAAGTGAGAAGATCCACGTGCTTTAACCAGACTTTACACCATTAGAGATGTAGATTTCACAAGGATGCTATGTGATCTAGGCACCAACATTAATTTGATGCCTCTTGCGGTATATAAGAAGCTTGGATTGGAAGCCCCGACTCCAACTAGCATATGGTTGTTGATGGCTGATCACACGATGAAGAAGCCTATTAGGATATTGTGTGACATGCTGGTAAAAGTTGAGAAGTTCATATTATCCACAAACTTAGTGATCCTGGATTGTGAAGTTGATTTCAACGTCCTAATCACCTTGGGAAGACCATTCCTAGACACTAGGTGAGCCCTACTGGATATGGAAGCCGGTCAACTCTCGCTTAGATTAAATGAGGAAGAAGTCAGCATCAACATTTGTCAGTCCATATAGCATCCATATGAGTTGAAGAGTGAAGTCTGGAAATTGGCGAAGTCAGATTAACCAATTTGTCTAAATTGTACCGCAATAATAAATCAGGCGCTGCTTAGGAGGCAACCCTAAGAACCCTGACTCTTAGGCACCCAGGTATGCTTTTTGACCACTTAAGTTCTTTTTTTTTTTATTTTGTGCATTGGGGACAATGCACATCATTTTCGGTGGGGTGTGGCTAGTCATGGGCCTTAATGAAGTTTGAGTAGCTTAGGGTCCATAACTACCCCAAATTTTTATCCCGAGCTTTTCTTGCATGTGTTATTTTTCTCGATGTATATTTAATTTATGTTGAACTGGTACATTTAGGAAGTTTAGGTAATACGTGTAGCATACAGTACCAATACTTGTGACATATAACATGTTTTTGTGCTTTGTTTGAAAAATGATACCCAACAAAAATTTTGATTTAGTAGTTAGATAGCAACCATGTATGTTTAGGTGTGTAATAATATCTATTCTGATAATTGAGAATAAATTGAGATAAAAAGCAAGATCTAATAGTCTTTTGTTAATAATGTATGCAATGGCATGTGAGTGTGATCCTTATTTGTCAGATTCATGTCCTATGTGCTAATTCATAACTTGCCCTGTTATTCTAAGATAGATTGTAGATTAATTAAATTAGGAAAGGATCTTAGGTCATTATTCTTAAATAGACCACTTAGCTTAACAGACCAACCAAAATGATAATATAATCCCTTGTTCGTAATGTTTGCGACTAACATGTACCTATTCATGAAAACGCTGGATTAGCCTAGCCTTGTTTAGTGAAAAATCCTAAAATTAGCCCTAGTCCTTTGTTAGACATTGTGCACCTTAAGTGAAGCTAAAACTCTAAGTTGAGGATGGCTACCAAAAAGTGGCCCTAGTTCGGAGGATGTATATTGTGCACCTCAACACAGGCTAAAAGCATAAGTTGAGGGTGGCTGATGTAAGGATAAAACACAAAGATAAGGGGGTGAGTTAGATAATAAGAAAAATCATGTGTTGGGTGCATGAAAAATAAGTGATGCCTTAGATGTGAGCTAAAAAGCAACATGAAGTGTAAAAACAATGCAAAAAACTGAAAACTAAAATGAAAGTTCCCAGAAAAGCTTGAAATAGGAGAGAGGGAGAATAAGGTGAAAATAGCAAAGTTGGTAGGGCAAAAGTGTAGAAAAATGTAGTATGAATGAGTGACTTTAGTCACTACTTTCCCATAATATCATACCAAAGCCCCTGAGCTTACGCTACAAGCCTATAAAGTCCTAAAGTGATCCTAGTCCAATTAGTTGAAAATCTGAGTCAAGAGTGTAGGGTAAGCCTATGGTATTAGGCATTATGTATGAATATCTTTTATGAGAGTGAGTAATTTTGCACAGTCCCAAGGTTAAACATGAAAACATCATGGTGTGTCAAAAGCTGGGACTTCTTTCTGTGAGGGCACTTGCATTACATTGTTAGCACTAGACTTTTTCGGTGATTGTGGATAGTTGATAACGCCTTGTCATAGTTTTATTGTCACATGCACTAGTTTGCATTGTTTGCTAAATATCCATCTGATCTAGTTTTGAGAACTTTGTATGGGTATCTGAATCCGAGGTGTATGTGATGTATGACATTAAGTTGAGGCTTGTGTGTTACTATATTGTTTATATAGATTAAGTTCGTCGCTAGAGGACAAGCAATAATTTTAAATTAAGAATAATGATGTGCTACGAAAATACAACAGTTTTAATGCTTGAAACTTGAAATTTTGTGTGTTCTCAATGCAATGTTAGTGGACACTATGTGTTTTTGTGTTTGTCTTTGCAGGAATTGGCCATGATTTTGGGGCTAATTGCAGAAGTTACTGAGTTTTTGTTGTTATACGAGACACCTTACGGGCTATAGACCATTCTACAAGCATTATGGAGGTTTTATGAAAATTCCAGTGAGGGTCTGATTTCTGAAGTTTGTTCTACGAACATGCAGATGAGCCGTAGAAGAGTTTATGAGTCGTAGAAGAGGATATGTACCCTAATGATCAGAGAAGTGGACTTGCAGGAATGTTATCAAACGAAACCCCCTTTACAAGTCGTAAACCACTTTGTGAGTTGTAGAGGGGTGTCATAGATTTGAAGTCCAAATTTCTAGTAGCTAGGTAAGTGACCCTGATTATGGGTCGTAGAAGACAATATGGGCCGTAAAGATCTTTCGTATGGCGTGTTGACCAGTTCTCCTATTTTGTTTAGAATTTAAATTTTAATTCTTATAAATAGGTCTTTTAGGTTTTCTTTTTCACAAGCTTTTTCCTATTACTTAGAGACCTCACTATTTTGAGAGATAATTGTAAAAGAGACTTTGAAAACACTTGTAGTTGAATTTAATCTTAAAGCTTGTGATTCTTATTGTAATTAGGTTGCTTGTTCTTCGATCTATTGTGTAAATGTTTAATTATGTCTTCTCAATTCATAATTTTTGCATCTACACATAGCATAAAGAGCTAAATCCACAAATAAGGTTGTGGGAACCATGAAGAACTAATAAAGTAATTGGATAATTCAAAATTCTTGGAAGTTGTACATGCATGTATTAATTAACTCTCTTCATTTTGCATATTTTCTGATGGTGGCCAACATTAGAACCCACCTAGTGTTACTAACTAGACCAAGGTAGTGATGAATAGGAAAAGAGATTAATCAACAAGACTCGATTGATGTGTTCTCGTCTAATCAATCAAACTAGACAAAGGGGAAGTTGTACTGGGACTGATAGGTAATGGTTAGTAATAAACTCTTTAGGGTTGGGCTAAGCCACATAGTGAAATTCACCTCTCATCTTTGATCATATAACTTGGTGACTATAAATTACTGTCCTGCATGATATACACTAGAAAAGAATCAGGTTAGCCAGTGATACTGAGTTAGGGAATTATGGGGAACACAATACCCTGATTTTTCACTATTATTGACTTTTTTCTTGTGATAGATAGTTTAGTTTTATTTTCTTATTGATTATAGCAATCCATCCTTGGGGAATTAAGTTGGTTAATCATTTGGATTACACATTGGTGAATTTTCGTGAGTCTACGTAATCCCTGGGGGATCAACCCTAACCTTTGTTAGGTTCTATATCATGACAACAACAACTTTATCTTCTAATAAGGAGGCGTAACTTGGGAGAAATCACTAACCCTTAGCTCTTGTTACAGTACAACCTCCCTTTGATCTAGTTTGGTTGAATAGACAAGAAACAATAATTATATCCTATTAATTAATCTATTTTC